>JARHVA010010976.1:50000-106927 GCA_037957365.1 Torreya grandis
TAGACATCATCGCAGATCCTAAACTCACACATATATGTGTTTCAAACTATGTCAAGACCCTCATCTTATTCAACAAATTGAAAAAACATTGGAGAGTAGGGGTGGCATTTAAGTCTCACTCAAAGGAGTGAATCTCATTGGAACCTAGTGATTTGGAAAGTGTAGATACTATAGTGCCATTCCCTCCCCACAAACCATGCTCCTCCTCTTGATACTTATGATACAATCAATGTTTTTATTAATTATTTAAATTTTAAGACCTCAATAACTTGTTTAATATTGAATTGCCTAGTACCAACCAAGCACCCATTGAGTTGGTCCTCAATCATCCTACTGACCATAATACCACTAGTAATCGGCCTAAATATAGAATCAATAAGAGAAGGGAGGGGGACTACATAGTTCACACTTTCTTATGGGCATAATAAGAGCATCTTGGATATCCTTGGGAGAATGGTCTGGAGATAGAGCTATGGAAATATCATTCCCATAAATGATACCTCTTTGTCTTCTATTTGGGCATGAATGGATGAAAAAGGGTGATGTTAAATATATACCCAATCATAAAATCATTTCTACATTTCATTCTATATATAACTAGTCATATCTAGACAATACATATCTATATATGGGTCTAGTGGTGCCACTCATGCTATGTATCCATATTCATCATAGCCATATAGATTAGATATATATGGCACCCTCTATTTAATCTATATCAAGAAAGAGGTAGAGGCATAAATCCCCCTTTATTTCATTATAACTTCATTTCCCCATTATTATATAGATTGATTACATAGATAGGGCTCTATTTGTTTATATATGGGGGGTTGAGTGATAGTAGGATAGGTAGGACTTCTTTTTTTGGTATGTCATTATTGAGTTTTTTAGCGTAAGGGAACAAAATAAAGTAGGACATGTTTGAATTTCACCCATTTGTATTTATCTAGTAATTAGTTTACTAATGTCTCTGATCCCACTTGGTAACCCATTCCTATTCACTTCTAATGGTTGGACTTACCTAGAGAAATTTTTAGTGCACAAATGTGGTCCTAACCCTTTTGATGATGCCATAAGTCATTTAGATATACTATCCCATCTGGTTCCTATTCTACCTATTACTGACAATCCATAAATCACCTCCTTTTTCCATTGGGTATACTATCTCAAAAAATTGATTTGTTCATATTTTGGTCCATGATGGTGTTCTTGTTGATTTCAATGATCAGATTTATCTATGAATGGAAAAAATGTGCTTGTAATCAAGAGTGACCAATGATTAATGGGCAATGAGGGGGGAGGATGTTAAGAGTGATGCCTACATTCAGTTAGTTGATTCATTATGGTATGAAGGAGAAATGACACACAAACCATACCTAAGGTTTAGATCAATGTCCTCAAAAGTGAGGAGTGTACCTATACCTTTTGACAAGAACACAAAAAACCTAATTTATCTCTACATAATATATCCAAATTATGGTTGATCAATTGACAAAATATATTTTCAATCATTATGGGTGAAGGTCATAATCTATAAGAACATCGTATGGTGTTGATCAAGGGAGGTAGAGTGAAATATATACCAGGTGTGAAATACCATCATATTCAAGGACTTAAATATTCATTAGGGATTTTGGGTTAGATAAGGGGTAGATCAAAATATGGCATGAAAAATCCCAAATCAAATGAGAGATAAAGCTAGGTCCATTCCTCTATTCTAACTAATAGTTAGCCTAGCCTAGCCTAGATATTAATAAAATGAAAAGAAAGTACTAAGTATAATAGTATATTAATTTTTTAATATATTATTCAATAATTGAGTGAACCTATTCATTATTCCATTTATGGGAACCACTAGCGAAGGATGTCTTTTGTATTAAGATCTAAAACTTATCATCTAATTATAAGAAATATTTGGAATAAAATTTTGATGAGGATATAACATTGCATCCTATGAATATTGAAGAGAAATATAATATTTATTGGGAAGAATCTATCTCTGAGATAAAATTTGAACAATTACCTTAAACCACAATCCATACAAAATCTCCCCCCTTATGTAAATATACCTATAATAAAGATACACGAAGGGATAGAACAAGCTTCATATCTACCTTTTTAACTCAAACCATAAATGAGATTAGATGCCATCTTGGTTCATCTCCATTTCCATGAAAATATTCCTCAAGTGAGGTGGATTATAATTCAGCAAAAGATTCATGTGAATAATGAAATGCTAAACATGACTCATTTTCAACTGTCCTATGGTGATCCAATCCTTATTGAATAGAATTGTGTCAGAAAAACCATGGGAAAGAAAGTCAATAAATATTTTTATATCAAAGGTGTTGTCGATCAAATAGTGGGTAAATGTTGTAATCACCCCCATGGAATGTGGAGAAAAATTAAAAGAGGATGGTTCTACCTACTAGAGAAGAGACAAGGGTGTTTCTTCTTATTCAAATCTTTATTTTTAAAATGGTTGCACTCTCCCAAATAGTTATATTATTTCATATATTTAGGAGGCCTATTTATCTATATGTCTAGAAGGGAGAAATTATGTATTAAAATGAATATGTTTGGGTATATTTTTCACTAAGCATGAAAAAATAAAGATAATTTGTATTATTTCATATTATTAAAGAGAATGAATGGGGGCCCCACTTGTATCTCAAATTTCATTGTCAACAATGAACCCCTATCTATATGTGTTGTGTCATGATTTAACCTATTGGTTTAAATCCCCATCTAGGAAATCCCCCTTTATGAAATCCCCCTCTAGTAAACTACCTCTAGGAAGAAGAGAATTGGAGGGAATAGAAGAGTTAGAATAATAGAACTACCTACTAATTAATTGAGGTAAATCATAGAACACTAAAAGTTGTGGTATCTTATATACTTGACATAATTCACATCCCTCCTAACATGATATTGAAGGATCTGAACCTTCCATGAATAAAATAAGGTGCTCACCCATTAGGGAGATATATATTTAGGCACTCGATTGGATAGAGTGCATTGAATTATGGATCAATAGTCCAGTCTTATATGTTATATTATTAAGAACCAATAAACTATGTAATAGATAGTTCCATCAAATTAATGAAAGACTTTCTTCCATAAAGAGACAAATATATAATATGTATATCTATCATTAAGTGAAAAAGGTCTTTAGTAATGCAAGAAAATAATAAAAGGAGGAAGGATAAAAAGAAATAATGAAATATTCTTCCTTATTTTAGTGTATGGTTCATAAATCACTCCAAAGAATAGTGTAATAAATCATAAGAATTTTCCTGATCTATTTATAATTAAATGGATACATTTTATGAAAAAATAACTTTGGTTAAATGGAAACTAAGTATATTGATTCTTTAGGAAATGAAATAAGAACTCCATTGCAAAGGGTAGACCTAAATAGCCATTGATAGAAAGCTATGGTAATAATTAAACCTATGACTATATAAGATCATATAATAATATTAATCATCCATTAGATAGGATGGTGAAATAAACTAAGAAAGAATTTATCTCATTGGAATTTTTCTATAAATAAACCCGATGAAGCAAATACTAGAAGAGTGAATATTTACCTATGAAATTCTTATTAGGCAATATCGATGTAAATAAAATAAATAAATATTTTTTATGTTTCATTGTGTGTGTGTGTGTGTATGTGTATGTATGTATGTATGTATGTGTGTGTATATATATATGTATATTTATATGTATGTATATATATATATATATATATATATATATATATATGTATATATATGTATATGTGTGTGTGTATGTATGTATATATGTATATATGTATATTATGTTTAATGTGTATATCCATACTATGTTATATATATATATATAACACATGTAATATATATATTATATATACTAATTTGCCATAAATTCTTCACAAGGATCTAGATGAGAAGAAACTTTCATATCCAGTTCCAAAATAGATATGGATTTAAATAGTTAGGCTTTTTTATCACTCTCCTAACTCATGAAATAAATTGACTTGATCAATACACTATTTCTCTTACACATATATTTTTGAGTACTTAGGACTCATTGCGGGTGTATAAATTCCTAATCTAATGTAGGTAAAAATTTCCCTATCAGTTACTAAAATTCTCTTAACTTATGATAATTAAAGGGAATTCCTTGTTCAAATGAATAAAATAAGCTCATTCATCTAGTTTTACTTATGATTCAATCCATCTAGCTTTCTCCATTGACTCATTTCACTCAATTACATGTTGACTTGATCTTATTTCATAACTCATACATTTGATCTTATTTCATAACTCATACATTTGTTCAAATAGTGTATAATATCTAATATTCAATTGGATATATTTTCCAATACAATTGATTCATTAGATAAAATACACTTTTAATAAAATAAGATAAAAAATATGGTCTCATCAAGTCAAGATTGTTAGAACAACATGCTAATTTTTCCATTAATTTCCTTTTCAGGATCAATTGTAGTCTTACAAACTTTACTAATTGTATGGACAATTTTTTTACTTCATCTAAATATTTAAAATACCTTAGTCACACTTAAAATCTGATTACTCTACCATTGAGTTAGTAACCCTTATTTTCTATTTGGAGAGATGCAATCAAAGTGGTATACAAAGTTATTCCATATGAAAGAATGAGTATAAAAAATATACAAATAAATATAATATATGGAAAAATAAAAAATAAAATATCTATTAATTTAAATCTACCAATGAATCAAATTAAAAAATCTCTACAAATCAGGGTATTTTTATCCATCAAATGAATTCATAGCAATTCAAAAAAATCATGAATAGTGGACCTAATAAATTATCTATTTATTATGAATTATATTGGCACAATGCACCATTGTCAATCCTAGTCTATTGTATTGATACTTTAAGTATTGGATTGGCACTACATTAATATGCAAAAAACATTGGATACATCAATAGAATATCCTACTCTTTTATTAGGAATGATAATTAAAAAATTATTATACATTATGATAATTTTTGTCAAGAAGCTTCTAAATTTTCCATAGGAGGTTAGTTCATGTATTTCATTAATTTGGTCCTTCTATACACTCCATATTTTATTGTTCTTATTTAGATAATTTGAATCTTTCTCATATCCATATCAATAGATAAAGATTCTTAATCTGCGTACCTATATAAGATCACAAGGCAATAATATACATGAAATGAGCATATAATAAGAGGGGGAAATAGATAATAAGAAAAAAACCATGACACAAAACATGAATAATAAATAAATCTCACGTAATTATGAATGGGTAAATCCATGGATATTTCCACATATTATATTAATGGTAATGTGTAAATGCTTTATTGGACTCTTACTTCTTGCATATATCATTGCCTTTCTCTCTAGTAACATCCATTAATTTGTAACTCAATTTAAAATGCACATTTTGACCAGGTCATTTTCAAGATGAACCTAATAACTAATGAATGGAAAGTAATTTTCCTTTTTTAGATATTATTTCCATGGGAACTTGATAAGTTGATCCACATACACATATTGATTTTAGTATCAATTTAGGAGTTACTTTGTGTATTGCTTGTTGTAGAATAATTAGTGGATTTCTCTCTTTTAAAAAAAAATAGAGATTGAGAAATAATTTGAAAAGCCAATTTTTTCCACATTTAAGAATATAGTTAATGACCATATTAACTAATAATTTATGATAAATTAGATCAAATTTATAAACAAGAGATAGAAAAAGGTACTAATATAATCATATCTATCAATACTAGATTATATATTACCTATCTATTATGATTAATTAAGATCCTTTTGGTTTTAGTTTATTATATGCCATCAATAGCCTTGAATCTTGCTCAGCTACTCTCTCCATATATAGAGAGGGTGCAATATATAAATTTTTATCATATCCCTATCACCCTATACCCTATCCCATATCCCCTATCTATATAGAGGTGAGGGGAGGGGAGGGGAAAAGGGCCATATATATAGGGGGACCTTTGATCTAGAATCTCTTTGGTATGGCCATGAGGCCCCCATCTTATTAAAAAAATCTTGTTTTATTCATTTAGATCATCCATGATGGATAACATATTACATATGTAATATATAAAGGGTAATTAGTTCATGTCAATTTTGATTGATATATTATATTGAGTTTCTATTCCCCCTATATATATAAATATAGGGCAAGTATAAATTAATTGTCCAATGAAACTATTTAATACGTAATGAACCTAAGCTAACCCCCATATAAAATATAGGCCTCCCATATACATATATATATATATATGGACCCTATATAACTATATATATAGGGGTTGAGTGCCCCATAAGGGGCCCTCAATTAATATAGTCTAGAGGCCAATTGACTCAACTTATATAGATGGGGGAGGGGGATTATTTTTCTTTCATTAGTCCCTTATGGTATGGAAAGAACCATCCATATGACTTAATGTTATATCTCATCGGTTGAGTGCCTATATATTGGTCATTCCCAACTAGAGTGCTCTCCCACTATAGAGCCTAGAACATAGAAACCCCTACCCTAGTGTTCAAAGAGGGGAGTGGAGGGATTAAAAGGATTAGCATATATTTATTTGGTAGGCATCGAGAGAGGGACTATATATATATATATATATATATATATATATATATATATATATATATATATATATATATATATATATGACCTTGATAAATAGAGATAATCAAGTGTTGAATAGACTATAGAGAGTCTCCCTCGACCTCTTTCTCTATGTATATGAGATTAAGATTAGCCTATATATTTATCTATGGGGTTAAGTACCACCTCTATATCTATCCACCCCCAACCAAATATATTAATCATCAATCATGCCCTATCTCCCAAATATATATATATTTATATATATATATATATATATATATATATATAATCACATAGATTCCCTCACCTATTTATATCAATAAGACTCACATTTTTAGACTTGGGACACTAGATATGAGGTAGAGTAGAGGGCATATAGTTAAGCTATAGTGGAGTTCCCCCTTATCCACATCCCCATATATATAGGGATAAGTCTCCAACCTTTTATTTATATTATCCAATCAATATTTCAGAACTAGTGAAGTACATATTTAAATGCCTCCTTATATCTATATGGGTTAGTCTACTTGGTTAATCATATAGATATTAATCAATGTCCTAGTCAATCAATCATATAGATATCAATCAATATCCTCTATATATATGGGGTTGATTAGATATCAAAATATATATAAATTAATTATATATATATATATATATATATATATATATTGGTGTGGGGGAACCACATCATTCTATCAAGAATAAGAATATTACATACATTCATTATAGAAATAGGCCTAATAGGTGCATAAAAAGAGTTCATGGTTGAAGGAGACTATCTAAGTTAATTCAGTACCCTCTAGTCAAATGAATAGTTAATTACATCTATATATCTATATATAACCACTGATACCCCCATATATCTATAGGGGTGAATGGATGAACCTCCTAGTTTGGTGTTTATGTTTGAGCATGATCAATTGCTAAAAGAAAGAAAGGCCTACCAGTCCATTTATATAGATATGGGGTTGATGTTTGTGTTTATTCAGTTGCTAGTTTAGAAAGATATAAGATTGGATCACTATTCCATATGGATCAATTAAATTCAATTTTGTGTACCCTCACCCCTCACCATATAGATTTGATTTTATCTAACTTGATTTATAGGTAATATCTTATAATTTTTATATAGATAATTTGGGAGTTGGGAGTTTTCCCTTCTATCTAATGACCACCCAGAACCAACACCCACATAGTCAACCATATATATATATATATATATATATATATATATATATATGGTTGACTATGTGGGTGTTGGTTCTGGGTGGTCATTAGATAGAAGGGAAAACTCCCAACTCCCAAATTATCTATATACAAATTATAAGATATATATATACATATATATATATAGGGTTCCCATATTGTTAATCTAGTTAAAGTGGATTTTTAGGGCTAGTCCTACTTGAGATAGAGGTTTCTCACCCAGAGACACCTTCTTTATGTGATTATGGATGAGATAAGAAGTTACTTTGGCATATATATAGGGTTCCCATATTGTTAATCTATTTAAAGTGGATTTTTAGGGCTAGTCCTAGTTGAGATAGAGGTTTGTCACCCAGAGACACCTTCTTTATGTGATTATGGATGAGATAAGAAGTTACTTTGGCATATATATATAGGGTTCCCATATTTTTAATCTAGTTAAAGTGGATTTTTAGGGCTAGTCCTAGTTGAGATAGAGGTTTCTCACCTAGAGACACCTTCTTTATGTGATTATGGATGAGATAAGAAGTTACTTTGGCATATATATAGGGTTCCCATATTGTTAATCTAGTTAAAGTGGATTTTTAGGGCTAGTCCTAGTTGAGATAGAGGTTTCTCACCCAGAGACACCTTCTTTATGTGCTTATGGATGAGATAAGAAGTTACTTTGGCATATATATAGGGTTCCCATATTTTTAATCTAGTTAAAGTGGATTTTTAGGGCTAGTCCTAGTTGAGATAGAGGTTTCTTACCCAGAGACACCTTCTTTATGTGATTATGGATGAGATAAGAAGTTACTTTGGAATATATATATATATATATATATATATATATATGATAGGTCATGGATATGAAATGATAGTCAACCACACCAAAAATTAGCTATGAGTTTAAAAATGATCACCCCATACATCTATTCAATCTAATCCTTATCCAAGATTCATTATATGGGGAAATATTTAGCTAAGGGTCCCAATTTATCTTGAGATAGTCCTCAAAGGAGATATGGGTATGGAACTCCCTAATCAATAATGTCCCCAATATATAGGTAATACTCCCAAGTTCACATATATAATCTTTGATCTTAAGCCCTATATGTGTGTGTGTGTGTGTGTGTGTGTGTGTGTGTGTGTGTGTGTGTGTGTGTGTGTGTGTGTGTGTGTGTGTGTGTGTGTGTGTGTGTGTGTATATAGGGCTTAAGATCAAAGATTATATATGTGAACTTGAGAGTATTACCTAATATATATATATATGGGTTTTCAATCTAGGTGCTCAATGGGTAGTAGAGTGTCATGCCTCGACCAACCAATATATATATCTTTAGTCCATCTCTAGTCAAGGGTTCATAAATCACTCTTTCATCAACCCTTGACCAAATATTGAAACCCCATATATCTATATAGGTAAGACTAATGGATGGGATTCCATCATATAATTCCCTATAAATCTATCTAGTGTAAGTTCCCTCACTATATGGTGATTGGATTTTAGACTATCAACTAAATATTAAACCCATATATATCTATATATAGAGGACTTGAGATTGATAGATTAAATATT
Source organism: Torreya grandis (assembly GCA_037957365.1). Taxonomy (NCBI): domain Eukaryota; kingdom Viridiplantae; phylum Streptophyta; class Pinopsida; order Cupressales; family Taxaceae; genus Torreya; species Torreya grandis. Next base: position 59,420 of record JARHVA010010976.1, read on the forward strand.
GAACCCTAGAGTTTAGGACTAACATATGATATTTTCTAGGTGATGAAATCATTACAAATCCATTGAGCCCTCTATTTAATTGAAATAGAATGAGTAGATTGGGATACCCATATATAGATAGGGGCAAAATCACTCTCAAGAGTGACTAGCTTAATATCAAGGCTCCTAATACCTAATATATTCTATACGTGATATGAGTGGGATTTATACTCCATCGACCCAATGTTGACTAATTAATTAAATGCCCTCATCCTACCCCATATATATTATATATCTCATAATGAATAATATATAATATCTATCTATCTATCTATATATGGCTATTTGAGACTGATGAATTTTAAATTATTCCCATATATGATAAGAGCCCTGACACTCAGTTCAGTGAATACCTAGAGCCAACATCATATAGCCTAATCAAGACATAGTGAAATAATCCAAGCCACTTTTAAGATCTTTTTGATTGAGATCCATAGTAGGTCCTAATAGATTTGTTATTCCACCTATCCATGAGATAAGATTCATTATTAAAGGCAAATCTCTAAAAAGAGAAAACAATTAAGCTATAATAAAAAATATTGTTTTACCATAGTAACATGTATAAGATTTTAAATAGGGTGTCTTTCTATAGCATTAGGTAACCATACATGAAGTGGTAATTGTGTAGATTTGGCTACTTGACCTCAAAATAAGATAAAAAGACATGAAATAATAAATAATCAATGAACCTCATCAATGGCAACCAATTCATTTAATTTTTCATATAAATATTGAAATTCAAAACTACCCATGACTCAATAAAAACCTAATATTCCTAATAAGAGTCAAACATTCTTATACGGTTAATTATAATTATTTTTTATAAGAATTAGTCATACTAGGTTGTGTAAACTAAAAACTTATTAATAAATAGCAATGCATTCCCACTAATTCCCAAAAAATATATATTTGTATTAAATTAGGAATAATAATTAGTCCTGACATAGAATCATTGAAAAAATTGAGATAAGCAAAAAACCTCACATTTTGTCATGATACATATAATGATCATTGTAGATCATAACCATAGTTCTAACTATTGTAACTAAAATTAACATAATAGAAGTAAGCAGATCAATCAAGTAACCCAATTCTAACAAAAACTTCTTGTTGATGATCCAAAACTAGAAATATCAATGGATGGGACCACCAATAATTTGTTACAATTACATATTTCAATAAATAAACATAACTATGTTTATTATAAAAGTGCTAATAAGAGCCCATGTATGAAGAAGATTCTTAATTGTCCCCAAAAAATAAGGATCCTAATCTGATTAGTATAGAAGATGAAAATGGAAAGAAAGGCATGATCTGAGCATATTTATAAATAAATTCCATAAGAAGATCAAATCATTATTCAAAATATTTTTATATTCCACATTATTGGTTTCTAATCCACTAGATCCTAAAGAGAATTAAAAAAATAAGAGGTCACTCACAAAATAATAAGAATGATAGAATATGGGATGTGATCCCATCGATTTCATATTCCTTTCATCTTTTTTATGCAAATACTAGATGTGAACAAATTAAATAATAATACTAATCAAATATTTTTTAGATGGGCAAGAAATAACTGTACTTCCTATTTTTTAGTCTAGGTACTTAGATATAAAGATAGTTATGTACACACACATTTTTATGAATGATTCCATATAATCTAGTTTGATTAACCAAAGATGAATAATTAAAACTTATGATATTGTAGATGAAATTAATAATGGAACTTTCTTAATAAGAATTTAATTTATTTATTTTAATATCCATCACTCCACACCATAATTAGGATCATTTGGTTATATTAAGAATAAAATTATATTTAGTAATTAAGTATTATTGATTTGTTGTCATGGATCTCCTACTACTAGTACAGTACATCTTCACTTAAAAAATGTGAGATTTTGGTATATATTATATCCAAATTGAAATATTTCAAAGATGAAATGATCATTTATAAGATTTATTCTAGAAAAATAAGGCATAAATACATTAAACAATAAATACAATTTGGATTTTATTTGTAATATATTCCACCCATTTGTTAAAATATGGGGATATGGGAATGGATTAACCAAAATAAGGTGAGTCATTACTTATTTCAATTTCAAATAATTGAGGGAGTAATATCTTTATTAAAATTTATTTCCTTTAGAAAAATTATATTGTATTGATAAGTACATACATGTCCTTCACATTAAACTAGATAAATGAATTAAAACTAGTTAATATTATTCATTATGTTAGTTTCAATGAAACATACATATAAATATTTTCAAAAAAACCTAATAATAGCTAGAATGGAAAAGCATATCAGGCCATAGTAAAATATTTTATTTAGGTAACATTGATTTAAATCATTTTCCTAAGCTTTCACTTTCTATATCAACCAAGGGTTTTTCTTCCATACTAGAGGACTCATCCTCTAAATAATCTAAATAAAATATAGATTCAACAATGAATTAGAGGATGCATAATACTAGTAAATATACTACACCCTCTAAGACTTTGGAAAATAGTGATGGGAACCTTTTTTTCTCTTTGTGGTAGAGATAATTAGTTAGATTATATTAGGAGACTATTTATTATTAATATCTCTATCTCCCCCATCTTGGAAATTTTTTGAATAAGTATGAGGAATTAATAGATATTAAAAATGCATATCTCATAAGGATTTGAATCCAAATACATTACCTATAATGGAATTTATTGGGTTAATAATAGAACCTTCTTCAAAAAGATCTAAAGGGTGAGCCACATAGGAAATAAATTGAATTTTATCTCAGGAATGGGCTCAATATCATAGCACCATCCCTTGTAATGATCATGACTAGTAATTCAATTAGTCTAAATAATGGTATATGTACCAATGGAAGATTTATCATTTATTGATGTTCTTGCTTCCTTGGGGAGCACTCTGGATTAAGGAGTGATTGGACATGCTACCAAGATATCATTATCTTTGGTATGGTAGTCTAGAGTATAATAAGTTAATCTATAATATTTAACACTATCTTTGAATCCAAAAAAAATTATTTTCTCTTTTTTTGGTGACATAATTAAGTCCCTCCCTATGATTTATTAGTTAATAACTTTTACAAGAATGAGTTCTACTTGACATGGGTGTTGAACATAAACACTTTTGCATCAATATAATCATTTTATCTGTTATTTTCAAAAATAAAATTCAAGTAAATAATATCATATTGTGTATGATGCAACGCAATTTATTGTTTATATTAACTTGAGGAACTTTCAACTATTAAACTACCTCATGAATTCAACTTCTATATATATAAATATTTATTTCCACAAAATAACATCAACAGACTCTAGTCATGTTCTAGCTCAAAAATAGTCATAATCTTTGGATAGATTTTGAATGTATATGATATGTATATAATATATTTTGATATGCATATCATTTATATGTGTTTGTGAATGAATTTCTTCCTCAATTAATATAATGTATACATATATATTTAAATCTAAATATTTGTATTTATACTCAACTCTGCAATGAAGTACGTATTATTTTTACAATCTATAAATTAAATACCAATTACCCCTCCCAAAAAACAACATGAGAAAATAATAAGAAAAAATATCTATAATATCTATAGATATTTTATATTTCATTTTCTACTGAGATGATTATATGTATATGGCTAGTTTATTGTGTAGCTAAGTTATGAGAGTTATTTTAGGAGTCAAAAGAGTAAGTGTTTTTCCACTCCCTCAACTTAAATAGGACACAATTTTTTATGAATATTCAATATAAATGGATCTAGATAGAACCCATAATAGGGTCTCAAAAGATAAGAAATTATATTTTGCTTGTATCCTTTTTTTGGTTCACTAGGATTTTTCTCAATTTAGGTTACCTTGGTAGGAACCTGATACCTTTATTTTCATATCAATAGATAATTTTTGTTCCATAAGGGATTTTAATGTTTTTTTATGGTATTGAAAGTCTATTTATTAGCTCTTATTTATGGTGCATAATTTTGTACAATTTGGGTACTAGCTACAATAAGTTTGATGAAAAAGAATGAATTGTATAGCAAAATAATAAAAAATCACAAAAAATAATAGGATATATTAATATCATATTGGTCATATCTTTCATAATTATTTTTATCTTAATATTGATAATTTTATTATTCTTTCTTAATTCTACTATTATTTCTTTACTAGTTCTTAATTGAACCCTGACCCTGACTAATACTAATTGGTAATTGGTAATTTCTAAGTAAACACTCATCATTTAGTATTTACCCCTATTTCACAAGGCAAAATAATATCCTTTATATCATTATCAAGATAAACACTACTCATATCACATATATAATCATGAGGGACACACACAAGTGGGCAGTCCCTCCTAGCCAAATATAGATAGAGCTCTTCACTTGATAGACACCTCTCTACCCCTTCTAGGTACTCCCACCTACATATTATTCTACTAGACATCACCCCTCCTTTCACTTATCCTAGATAAATATAGGGGTATATCAGCTAATATACACTAACCCCTATATTAGATGAAGTGTTAGGCTAATCTAGACCCCCTAAATATTACTAGCCCCCATATCCACCCCATCCATTGGGTGACATGAGTCAATTTTTAAAAATAGTTATCAATTAGGAAATATGGATCGAGGTGAATCTATATGAATTAGTTTTTCTTCCATAATTTTTTATGGGTCCCATAATTTAAGTCCCATATCTCTATTCTATAGATATTTCCATCAACAAGCTTGATGACTCTATGCATCCACCTACCCAAACCTAACAATTTTAATGGGATTTTCCTTTCACACTTTATGAAGGTGGATAGTTCCTTTATGAATCCCATATCTCAATTTACATACTCCTAGATACATGTGGAGCTATCCCATTTATAAGAAGAGGGACTCTCAAGGTAATGAAGTGTTTTCATTTTTGAATGAATGAAAACTCCTTCTAGCATGTATAAGGTATCTATCCTATCCATAGGGCCCTCTTAGTTTGGTTCAAACAAGATTTTTTTATTTTTCATTTGTTCTTCTCTCCTCTAATAATTGGAAGATTTGGCTGAAGAACATGGATTAATTTATCCCATGCATGATTCTTTATGGATGATAGCTTCATCCTTGTAGATTGGTTCTTACTAGACTGACTAGGGTGGGTTTATGATAAGTTCCTATCAATTAAGGTGGACTACCATGATATTTGATGAGAGAGGCACTGATGGAGACCTATCTAATAGAATAGAATAAAATAGTGGGTAGATGGGGTTGTCAATTTGATCATTGAGTCATGTTAGTTTGGCCTTATCCCCATTGACTCATGGTATAACCTATTAATATATATGGGTATAAACCTCTATATGTTCTTGAGATTAATGCTCAACCCTTATCTAGACTCATTTTATTTAATCCTTTGGCATAATTCTATCTCTATATCTATCTTATGCCAATTAAACTATATAGTATGGGGGTATTTATATTATAATGTTGCACCTTGTCTATAGATATGGGGGAAATAGACCTCATGGAAAGTGAAGGTCATGAATTATCTATTCACTGAGACTAAATATTGAATTCCCTATATATAGTACTACCACTTGATCAATTTAAATTAATGAGGGTTCTAGGGTGATGGTCAGCCAAACCATAAATTAGTCACCATTAATATAACTAACTCTATATATATGACACCCTTTATATATCCATCTAAGAGATTTAGGTTAAGATAGTAGCCTCCCAATTATCCTAGCTATATGTATAGACATCCCAACTGATCCTATATATCTATCATCAAATCCTCTACATATATATATAGGGGAGAACTACCACTAGGACATTTATCCCTATATATTTGAGGAGATAGGCCCCCTCTCCCCCTATCTCTATTATAATCTCATCATAGTAAAGTCTTATTTATTCTTGGGACCCATCTATCTCACTTTCATGCTATCTCTCTTTGCCCCCCTTAATTTCAATTATATCTGGATTGGATCAAGTATTTCCCCTATATTGGTATCTCTCCCTTGTGTCTAATTGATTTCTCATGATTGGAGAGGTTGATAAGTGGTAGGTGATGATATGATTTTTTTTTAAATTCATCACCTAATGGGAGGGGAGGGATTTTGGACATAAATTTTTTTCTTCTATTTATCTATCTATAAAAGAGTCCCCTTTGGGTTTGGGGGAGCCCCTAATGCCACTCTCAAGACATTAAATATTGGTCTAAAGAGTAGAAAAGGATAGGGGTGAGCCAAAATCCTCTCCCTCCTCACCCTACACCTCACTCATTCCTATAGAAAGATATGATAAGGTAGAGGACCTTATGGATATAGATATATATTCATTAGTTTCCCAAGAAATGAACCTGCAGTGTGGCAGATAAGGTCTCTAGAGCCCTCAACTGCATTATCACCATGAAAGAGTAGGGAATGTGTGCTCAAATATATATAGGCTATGAATATTCAAGTACCTAATAATAAATTACAAAAAAATCCATATCCTCTATGTTTTTTGTTTAATCAATAGAGGAGCATGCATGCTAGCATGCACATTTTTTAAGGAACTAGCTACTCGTAGGGTTCCAATATGAGTAGGACCAACATATATCCAATGGGATAATTTCATAAATTAGAATTTTATTTTAATTTCATTTGTTTTCCCATCATACATCATAAAAATACCCATTTTCATATTTAATAACTATCAAAATCATACTTCCATTCCATAAGTATAGTCTATGAAATGACTAGAAATTAAAAGAAATTAGAAATCTAATTTTACCATTATTTTATTCTTTTAATATTTGTCTCATGTAGCTATGGTATAAGGATTAAAAATTTAAAAATAATAATACCAAAACCTATTGCCTTACCATTTGTCCATGCCCCATTCTTATTTGATGTTAATCAATACTCATATTCCAAAATATTCCAAATTTTTTAATACACTTCAATTAAATATTCATTATTATCTGATGTTAATCAATTTGGTCTTAAAAAAATGAAGGGACATATATTATTGAGTTAATCATATATAAATTATATGGGGAATGAAAAATAAACAATAATAACTATTCATTAGTCATTCTTTATTATAATGGTTAAATTATTATATGAAGAATGATCCCTTCCAACTTGAAGACTAAAAGTCTAATCTTTCCAAATAGTTTCAATTGATAATAAAATTAATTTTAGGCCTTTACATAATTTTTATTCATTGGAGAATCAAAATTCCAATTATTTTTTACCTCGATATTTATCTAGATGGTGCCTCTTTTTATTTAAATAGTCTCTTTTTTCTAAATTGTTTGGGGGTTATGTGATTTCTAATCCAATTGTGAATGTAATGCCAATTATACCTTTGTTGTCTTCTCTATTATCCTTTACTTGGAAATATACCATAATTTTTTGATAATATTATAAAAAGTATTGACTTATTATTTTTTTAAATGAAACAATCACTTGATCCAAAGTCATTCAAATATTGTTTCAATAGTTTTATTCTATATATTGATTGACCTTGGATTATTTTCATTAACCCAATTTTTTATAATTCTTTTCCCTTATTTTGGTGCTTATTTTATGAAGCATCAATTCCATTTTGGTTCCCAATAGATAAAAATACCTACCTTCCATGTTCAATACTTGTTAATTGATCTTAGTCAGTTCTAACTTCATCACGGTGGAGGTTGGGTTATTAGGTATTGATAGGGAATATGACATTCCCATTAATAGAATAAATATCCATTAGATATAATTGAAAATAGATTATTTTTAATGTATTCCATTTTTTTGAATATATTCCTTATCTTTTAGATAACTAATATACTTGTTTCTATTTTTTATAAGCATGATCAATTTATTGATAGTTGAACTAGGACTTGAGTCCCTATTTATCTTCTTCAATCCCAAGAAAAGAGAAAAAGGATATAAAATAGATCAAAAAAATCATATTTTTATATTTTATCTCCACACCAATGTGTGTAGATCAAAATAGTATCATTTTATATGAAAAATCATATTATTGCTTGGTCTTAAATAACCAATATATGATACAAATATTGATCATTTATTCCATTGTAATTCTAATAAGGATCCCAGAGATTATATAATGCTCACTATCAAGGTATTCATTTACACAATAGTGATATTTTTTGTTTCTCTCTTTATATTCATATTTCTATCAAATAATTTAGTATGAAATCCTAAGAATAAATAATAGTGATATAAAAATGGGTATATGAGTTTTGATCATTCATCTCAAGTGATTGAACAGAGAGAGATGGATTCAAACCCTAGGTATAGTTAGTTTGTACAATGGATTAGCATTCCACCAAGTTATTCCACTCAACCATCTCTCTAAGATGGAAGATATCAAATGAATATAATATTTATTCAAATAAATACCAACATTTATGATAATATAATTGTATTTTCAATTCCATTCCAAATGATTCTTTTCTTTCTCTAGCCCAACTAGTATCTGGCCAGGCCATTATCTTTCCTAGATAATAATGGACTGAATGTATGAATATAATATTCTACATAATTTGAAAACTAAAATGATTGTTACAAAATCAAAAAAATATATATATCAAAATTTGACCATCTAATATAATTTATTTAATTCCTCTTCAATCACTTTTTTATTATCTAGATAGGGCCCTCTATTTATTTCATTTTAATAATTACAGTTGTTTGAGGCCATAATGAAATGTTCTAGATCAAATTAGGATGGTTAAAATGATATTTCAAAGAGTAAGGAGTTGATCAAATTTTTAAAATAATCATCAATGAAATATATAATGATTATTATAATATTTAAGAACTATAGTATTATTGGAACACATGACTAAGTGTCATCACTGTAAAATTAGAAACTGTAAAGGAGAATTTTCTCATATTTTATTTTTGGAAAATAGAGAGAGATATGATATAATGATAGGAACTTGTACTAAATGTTCACTTTAAGTAGATAATAGTTCCTTATCTTCCTATTAGACAAAATATGTATGTGTATGATACAATAAAATTATGGAGGGTATAGTTTATTGGTAAAAGTGTGATTCATTCCATCATAAATTTATGAAGTTAAAGGATATTTCTTTCAACTCTCACTTAGTTATGAAAAACTTTATTTCCATTTAGGTTCAAAACCTTTCTTATAAATACCCTGGTTTAGAAAATGAATTGTACACATTCTCATAACTTAGATCTAGAATGATAAAAAGGAAAACATTTTCAATTCTATTTAAGATGATGAAACATAATATTTTCAAGGATTAGACCAATATTTATAATTGAATCAATCAATGATTCATGGATATTAAAATATTATTTTTCATCATAATTAAATGTTCAACTTATAGAACAACAAAATATAAATTTAACTAGCTAGATAATGATGAGTTTGGTTTAATTGATTTACCACCATTTCAGTCAATCTCAATGGAATTTGAATTTTTGGAGGATCATAATTAGTATGAATAGGGAATGAAGTAATTAGAAATATTTGGTAGTTAAATATTGATCAATTTTTTATTTGATCTTTCTATATGGATCATCTATCAAGTGAGTCATTATTTGGTCCATGGAATTAAAAAAAATAGACTAACATATATGCTATGGAGCAAAAATATGTCTTTTTTAATTAAAAAAGGTTAAAAATAGAATAATAAATTGGAATGTGAATTCTTTCTTCAAAAAGATTTTTTGCATGTGAATAATCTTATTAAATTCCTCTATTTCTATCTTTCTACCATGGATGAGGTGAATTAAATGAAATTTTCATGTTCTATTCTAAATGAGAAACATTAATCAACATTGACTATAACCCCTAGCCTTCCAAACTAATAATGTAGGTTTGATTCCTGTTGCCCACTCATATTCCTTATTCAATTTTATCAAGGGAAACTTCTCTTCATTCAAAATGAATTTTTTATGTCCATGTTCCATATCTATTCTTTCTCTTTCTTTCCAAAACGTCCTCATGGATGGATAAAAATTTGGATTTTTTTGTTAACAATAAATTATTTTAAGGAAATAATTAAAAAAATGTCCATCATCTAATGGATAGGATAGAGGTATTCTAAACCTTAGGTATAGTTTAAAATTCTATTGGAATTAATAATCTTAAATTAATTATCCAAGATTGATTATTACTCTTGTAAATGTATCAAAGTGATTATCAAAGCTCTTCCATCATATTCTAAAAAATCATCCAGAATTTATATATTGGTTCTTGAAGTAGAAAAAATTTAGTATTTTATTGAATAACTTTTTAAAAAGAGTTTATGATTATTCCATGAATGTCCTATTAGAATGTATAATTTCTCCAAATCAGGGTTTTTTTTTTAATAAATATTCATGCAATTTAAAGGTAAGGTTTTTCACCTATATGATTTCTAATACATCTAGATATATGTTTGTTCTAGTATAAATCATTTCTATTTTTTATTCCACTATCAGAGGATATGATTGAGAATGTTTGATAAAATCACATAATCATTGACCTCTTGCAATTGATTTTAAGTAGTTTTATCAAGATCTTAAGTGAATTGTGCAAAGCATTCTAACTCTGATGTTAGGATAGCTCTAGTTTTAATATTATATCTACTTGTTTCATAATTTTCATTTGAACCACAGATCCTACTCTAGATATGAAAATACATGCATTAATGGCAAGTTGAATTCTTGTATTTAATAGATCAACTAGCAATAAAAAATTTCCATTAGTAATCAAAATTATGTTAGTGGGAATATAAACCAAAACATCTCCAGATTGAGTCTCAAATATTTGTAAAGTAGTCAAACTCCTCCCCCACCTAGATGAGAATTTAAATTAGTTATTTTTTCCAATAGATAGGAATGTAAATAGAAAAAATATCTTAGATGATCTTCCCAATCAAGTGGTCTTATTAATATAAGATATATTGAATCATCATAAATTATTGATGTATGTTGTTCTATATACATGAAATGTTTAGCTAAAGTTGCTCTTGTATAAGGAGAAATATATTGTAATGTAGCAGTAGAATCCATATTTTATGATACTATAATAGTATACTCATGTTATTAAAAATTATTAACTACTTGATCTATAATAAAGGCTTTTTAACCAATAGCAACATAAACACATATTACATTTTCACCTTTTTTATTGATAATTGTATTTGTAACTATTGTCATCTTACTTATCTGTCTGTCCCCAATAATTAATTCTCATTGACCAATTCATATAGGAATAATATAATCAATAAAAATAAGACATTTTTGAATAGGTCCATATACATAATGTCTTGAAATAATACATAGAGTGAGGATTCAACTAATATAAATTTGAAAGCTGGAATTTTACCCTTGCTATTAATAGGTCAAGATAGAGCATTTACAACACAACACAAATAAGCATCACTTACTGGGATCTGAGTGATTTTTCCTATTTATCACATGGAAATTCCCTCTTGAATCACCAATCCATCACCCATTAATACAACTTCAACATTAGTTGATTTTAAATTTAGAGAAAAATGTATTATACCTTTTATAAATTATATTAATTATCCTATATTACTTTATCAAGACCATGAATATAATAAATGCCATCTCCTTGAATTATAGTTACAATATTAACAACTTTGACCTCATTATTATATTTTTCAATCTATTTACATATCATACTACTAATTTCATCTGGTTGAATAGTTACCATTAACACTAGTTAATTCTCTTTTGAAAAATAAGACCTATGTATTTTTGTTTTGATCAAATAAAAATAATATATTATAAACTAATCAGTTATGTTTTTCATGGTTATAAGCAGGTTGATATTATGATCGACCATACATAAATTTAACACATTATTCAAATGATTATTTAGAATTCTTAGATCTCTTTTCACATATTGGCAAGAAATTTGTTGTTGGACTTGTTCAATTGCTCTTTGTTGTTTAAAATGAATGGTCTCATTATTGAAATTATTTAATTATTCCAAATTAGCATAAGTAACATTGATGAGACCCTCTTTTTCTTGTTCTATTTTAGAGTATCCATTTACACATATTTCATGTGATCTCATTTATACTTCCCATAATTGATCCCATGCTTGCTCGATCTAATCAACATATCCTTCACATAGTTATTCAAAATTCTAAATAATACTCAATATTTTATGTTTATGGTTGTATAACAGATTACTTAATGAAATTATATTATAAATTCATTCAAATTATGAATATATAATATATTCCCAAACTGAACACAAACCTTTTGATTTATTTGGATTTCTTACCTAGAGTTTTTGGGACAATCCTTAATTTTCCACCAAGGCTACCCTTTCCATTCATATTATGGAAGAATAAGATAAATATACCAAAGACCAAAACTCTGAAGGGATATTTTCCAAAAATGGATTTTTGATTATCAACAAAGTTGTTATTTTCTTTTTTCTTTTTTCTTTTTTATTTTTCCTTTTTTCTCATTTTTTATTTTCATTTACGTTTCCTCTTTAGCTTTTCTTGAATAAATTTTCTTATGTGTAGGTTATTGGTTCCACATTAAAACTAAACAATTTGGATGGGAGAGTAGGACTATTTTTTAGGAGATATATCAAATCAATTCCATTGATATGAATGTTATATATCAGATCAATCTCCAACTATACCTTTCAACCCATCTGATATTATCACAATAATGGAAAGAGTACCTAATTGTTCTTAGAATTCAAACATTTTAGATTTAAACATTATAAATATTTTCTCTTATTGGTTTATAAAATAATTTATTTCTTTATTTTCTAATCAATTATAAAATTATATAGTTTTTCCATATGTACTATTTCTCGTTTAAAAGTAATTCATTAATATCATGCACTTTTCTATCTACAAAGTGCAACTGGTTGGACCTAGCTATATTATTCATTATATACAACTTACACACACTCCCTTTCTAAAATAGATCAGTACACCAAGAACCACACAAATATTTATTATATTCTTTTTTTAAATATTGGTATTTTACCTTAAACCCCTAGTGGAGGGTAAATAAACTAGGGAAATGAAATAATCAATTACATTTTTCATATGCTCTCCCCTCATAGACAAGGATATTTAACTTCTACAAATTTTTTATTTGCCTCAACTCTATTATTCAAATTATGGATAAGGAGATTTCAAGTAATTATTTAGTCCTGAGTCATGTATAACTATAAATAAGGATACTCATATAATTAGAAAAAAAAATCGCTCAATTTATCCAATCCTTTAAGTGTTATGAATCCTTCTAATTGAAACAAGTGAAGTATAAGTTCATTATTTGGAGTATCCCCTCCTCTATCGGCTAAACTAGGTCTTAGAGGAGGTTACTTTAGAATAATAAAGGGTACTAGTTTTTGTTTTTGAGATCAAACAAATGAATTATCAAATAAAAGTGTTAGAGCTAAAAATAATCCATAAATATTTAAAGCTTTCATAAAGTTAAACTTAGTAGTAAGGTACCTCATATTTTACCCTCAACTTCTAGTTGACTTGTAATACCTTCAATAACTTAACATGTAGTTATGCCTTAACTAATGCCAATTCCAATAGAAGTGATTCTTATGGATAATTTAGAAGCAATAATAGAATCAATATAAATCAAGGGATTCATGGTAATATCTTCTTACTAAGGTTTATAAATGGTTGATAATACAATAATTTTATCTATTGATTTGATTGTTCACATCGAACTAGAGATAAATTTATTTGGAACAACTAAATCCCAATGAGATGGTGTTGAAAATAATGATATGACCAAATAGAAAAAATATCTAGCCTTAAATAGATATTTATTATGTTTTATACATTATAATGTAAATGGATTTTATTATTTAACATCCTGCTAGCCTATTTTGAAGGGTATTTTTAAATAATTTTATCTATATATTGATCTATTTAGATCATATATGCATATAATCTATATAAACATAATATAACTATATACATAAGTTATATGTATCCCTTAAGGGTTAGTTCATTGTTCTACACTGGGGTATATATTTTGCTCAGCTAGTTCCCATTACTGAGACTATTCCATTTTATTTATAGATATGAATGGAACAAATATGATTTATTTTATAAATCAATTTAAAGTAGTTCATTGATCCTAAATTATAATAACTAGTATATTAAATATTAGGTATTTGAATAATTTTATCTATGGTATAATCAAAATGGAAAGAACGTTCCACATCCCACCTCATATTAATAATATTTAAATAATTATATATGAGTTAGAAGGTTAGATAATAATCTAATTGGATTAATGATGACCCTCCATGAATTTACTTATATTATTTGCATCTATATTTGAAGAAATAAGAGCTTTAATACCACTTAGAAATAATCTTAGAAATACCATAGTTATAAGAACCACTAAAGGTATCAAAGAAATAGGAATTGAAAATACCAATTCATCAACTAATATATTCTTAAATAGTTAAAAACTAAGTAAAAAAAGTTTTTTTAAATCTTCTAAAATGTTAATTGGTAAAATTATTGGTTTTGGTTGAATATATCTACCAAAATAACCTAAACCCATATTTATAAGACCTGTATAAACATAGTCTAATAATGTTAGTAAAGATAGAGCCACCATAGTATTAATATCATTTATAGGTGCAGCTAACTCCCCATGTGGTAATTTAATGATTCCCCAAGGGAGAAGAGTACTTACCTAGTTATAAATAAAGATAAATGAGAACATAGTTCATATAAAATAAACCTAGGGACCATATTCTTCTTCACCAATATGATTTCTAGCCAATTATCAAAAAAATCAAAGAACATATTCAAAAACAAACTGAGATCTGATCATAATGATTTGTGGATCTCAAACATGTATAATAGATGGAACTAATAAGATAACAATTACTATCTAGGAAGTTATAATTAAATGTGCATGAACTTGAAACCCCCTATTTTCTAATAAAAATGGTGACCTAATTTCACACAAAAAATATCATAGAAATGATTTAGCTTCTTAATACTAAATTATAAAATATCCATAGTGCTCTTCTAAAATATGAATTTAAAAAATGAACCATTTCAATGACTAATTCTTCAATTATTTCACTATCATCAATCAGGACACAAAGTAAAATAATAGAATGATTATTTGATCGATTAAAAAGATTTATTTATTTAAATAAGAATATTTTCATTTTAATATATTCTCTAATATTTGGGAATAGTAGTCAATCCAACTAAGATTTTCACTATGAACTATAATATCTACATTCTGATGGAATGGATTCCATTTCCAAGATTGCTTTCCCATATCATATATGGTACAATATATCCATTTAATTTGATATCCTAAGAAATTCCATCATTTCTAAAAATTATTTATTTACTATTCATTTCAATTTTTTAATCTTAACTAGTTTTTTAAGAACTTTTTTGGTTTAACAGACAAAGGAGATAGTTTTTTATATTGATGATTATTTTTATATTGATAGTGAGATAAAATATCTTTCACTTTATTGCTAAATAGATTTGTATTCCCCATTCTTGGATCCATTTCATTATGTTTTCCTAAATGGTTGAATCTAGTACTGATAGGTATCATCCCTCTAAGAATAACATTTTCCTTTAATCCTTTTAACCAATCAGTACGACCTTGAAAATTAGATTTATCTAGGACTTGATCAATTTCCTAAAAACTCACTTTTGATAGAATACTTTGAGTATGCATAGATGACTTTGTTATTTCCAATAAAATTATTCAATAGTTGATTGATTTTTCTAGAGCATGATACACTCATTGTGCTCATGATAAGCCAATGAGTTCCCCTAGTAAAAAAACATTACCCAATCCATTTTTGAAATTTCCATTTTTTTAATTGTCCAAATCTACAATTAAAACTTTTGATGTCATTTGGCATACAATAATTTATATATGTTTATCATAAATTTATACCCCTTAGGCTCAAAAAACCCTTTGAATTTGATTGACCAACTAAATATGACTGTGCATTATATTTATCCTTATACTGATGAATGACCCTTAAAAGTTTCTAATAGATTTTGCCAAGTGTTTATCCAGTTTTTGAAAAATTGTTTTGCATTTTTTTGATATTGAAGTAGTCTAACATGCTTCTAATAATTGTTCAAATTTTGGAAGACCTTGAATTATATCATCATATTTTAATCTTTTATATAGCATATTTATCAATGTATCTCCTTCATAAATATTTTTTTCATAATCACCATGAAGAGTTGCTTATTGAGTACCCAAATAGGATTTAGTAAGTCTAATGACTAAAGAATCCTCATGAATGATTATAATTTCACCAGATACATGGAGTGATTCATCTTTAGTTATGCATACACTTACACAAATATTGATATACATATGATTTATTAATATTTTAATAATATTCACTATGATGTTGATGAATAACCCAAAATATCCTAATTCATCCCCTTGGACTGTCAAAGATATCACCACTTCAATCATTTATACAAGTATTTTTTGTTCATTAATTACTATTAACCTGAATATATCATGGTTTGGAATATCTCTTACTCAAAAATTAGATCAAATTTTGGAATGAGATATAAAAAATAATATTTAATGTATTGGGGTTCATTTATCCACTAATTTTTCCTTCCATTCAAACTTATTTCTATAATTCTTCTAGGTGCTCTAATAGGAACTATTACTATAGCCCCTCAAGAATAAATGGTTTGAAAATTTTCAAATTAAAGATATCATGTTTATTAGTAGCATAAATATGATCTTTTAGATCATATAAGAATCATTTCATTCCTTAGATAATGAAAAATAATAAACTTAATAGAAATTTTGTTTATATCTAAAAAATTTGAGGTATGAGGATTTCCTCTATTATGGTTGAACATGCACTTATTTTAGGTGCTTATTTATTATCTATCGATATTTGTGGACTAGAAACAAGTTGGAACATGGTTAGATCACTTATGTGTCTTGAGCTAATACTGAATGTAGATAATTTAAATCTAGTAAGATTATCAAATTATGTTAATAGTAGGAAAGTAAAGGGGGACATCTTCTCGATCTTTATTATAGCTATTACATCTAGTAAATCAGCTATTGTATTAAATATTGATTTAATAATATATCGTAACATAAAATCAACTTATGTTGATCACTTTAAATTTTCAAAATGGTAATATATACATATTCTAAATTTATATATATATATATATATATATATATATATATATATATTCCTATTCAAATAAATATTAGGTTTATCTCTATAAAAATAGATATATACCTCTCACTCTTTCTTCATTTTATAAATATTAATATAGTATTACAATCAATAAATAACATGATTCATAATTTAATTCATTATCCAAATCTAACATGATTAAACCAGATTTGGTGAAATCTATAGAGATGAAAGTTAGATAAATATTATTATTTTGATAGAATTTGAATCTATCCATTATATCCTAGATAACACAATTATTGATTTTTTTGATAGTCATAACATATTTTTATTTTCCATATATTATAAAATCTTATCCAATTAAAAACAAATGACTAACTAATGGAGTTATTAAGTCTAATGACATATTTAGACAAAATTTATGATACATGTATTGGTTATACTCAGTGTGTATGAGTGTGTCCCATAGATGTATTATAAATGATACCTTAGGAAGGATGTAAATCTAATCAAATCACTTATACTCTAATATTAGAATATTTCATAGGTTTTAAGAGATGTGAATTTGCTTGTATAATGGATTTCTTAAGTGTACATGTTTATTTATGCATTGAAACAACTTGTAGTATGGGTCTAGCTTACTAACCCCTTAGCACAATAAAAAAATAGTTATATCCATCCCATATATATTTTCATTTTGTTTTTTTATCTTTTATTGATCAAAACACATATTCAACCCAAGATCTCAAGAATGTGTTTTGATATCGAAAGTCTCTTTTATTTTCATTATGATAAATTTAACTTGTTAAAAATAATTATTGTTTTGCCCATTTATGTGGGGTTATTAATTCTAGTATTAACCTATAGAATTAATAAGATAATATGATAGTATAATCTAGGTATTTGCTTGTTATATCTCCTTTTAATTACCTATACATTCCTTTATCATTATCATTTTTATAATTCATTAATTCAATTGGAAGAGGATTGTAACTGGATAGATCTTATTCAATTTCATTAGGAATTGATGGATTTTCCATTTGACTTATTTCAGTAATAGGATTTATAACTAATTCATCTACTTTAGGTGCTTGGTTAGTTATTCTAAATCCATGATTGTTGAATTTATTGATGTTGTAAATGTATAGTGGCCAATTACGATTATTTTTCTATTGAGATATTCTAATTCTATTTCTCATGTGGGAGTTGTAATTAATTCCCATTTATATAATTTTATCCATGTGGGGGGGAATACATCTATATTTGGCCACAAATTTTCTTTTGTATTATTTTATCTAAATGGGAGCTTTAAGTATGGATCTCTATGTATCTCATTGACCAACATTTGATTTCAAAATATTAACTAAACTAGTATCCCATAGCATTGGAAATAGTATTCTATTTGGTTTTTTTGATTTCTTATGCCATAAAATTATCAATCTTCCCTTTACATACTTGGTTACCAAATGCTCATGGTGAAGAAAATTATAGTACATGTATACTTTTAGATGAAGTTATATTTAAAATGAGAGGATATGGGTTAATCTAAATCAAAATTTAATTACTACCTCATGTCCATTTTTTATTTTCACCATGCTTGATAATAATAAGAGTGATGCAAATTATCTATGCAACTCTAAATTTTATGGGTCAATAGAATTAAAAAATGAGAATAACATATTCATCAATGTCTCATATGGGTTTTGTGATTATAGTAATTGGTTACATGATAGATAAAGGTCTCATTGGAGCCTTTTTTTAAATGATTTCACATGGATTAATTGATGTTGCACTTTTTTTCTTGTCAGGAACAAGTTACAATAGGATACAAACTCTTTCCCTTGAAAAAATGGTAGGAATCACTATAACTATACCTAAATTCTTTAATATGTTTAGTATCTTTTCAATTGATTCTCTTGCATTACTAGGAATGAGTGGTTTTTAAGTATAAACTATTATGTTTTTGGGAATAATTACTAGTAAATATTATTTGACCTTTCGAATAATTATTACTAAAATAATAGTAATTGGAATGATATTAACTCCTATCTATTTATTATATATGTTACATCAAATGTTTTATGGATGTAAGTTTTTGAATGTTCTAAATCCTTATTTTAAGATTTCAAAATCACATTAAATTTTTATTTTGATATGTCTCTTTCTACCAATCATAGGTATTGGTATTTACCCTAATTTAGTTCTATTTATATACAATGAAAAGGTTAAAGCTAATTTATATTGATATTTATATGAATCATAAATATCTTACCTTGAAGAGATACCAAATAGGACTAATTACTTATTATATTTATGAGATATTCAAAGAATTAAAATAGAGAAAATTTCTCTTTAGTTGGAGTTATTTCAAGTAGTGATTTTCTATGGTTCTATAATCACCCTTTGAAATAACTTTAACAAACTACCTATTGATCTCAATTCTCAATAACATAGAATGATTGTATTTAATCCATAATATTTAAATTCATCTCATTTATTATTCTATGTTGAATAAACAATCCATAGCTATGTAAACTTATTCATAATAGATTAACCCCTAAATAACATATCTAAACTATAAAAAATCCTAGAGAAATAACAATTGTTGGTTTCTCACCTTGTAAACCCCTATTGATTCTAGTATGTAGATAAATTTAAATATGGTCCAAGTAAATAATGGCCAAGTCTATCTTGGATCTGAGCTACAATAAGATCCCCAAGCCTCATTAGCCCATACCACCTTAGAAATAATACCTATAGTTAAAAAGGAAAATCCTCAGACAATAACATAATGAATCTAATTATCTAATTAGATAATCAATTTCCATTTAAGATAATTGCTAAATTGAAAGTAAAAAAATCTTTCAAATCCTTTTTTTCTTGTTCATGTAAATGCCAATTTTTATTAAGAAGGAAATATTGTAAAAAGGAATTATCCACACCAAGAAGAATATTTGATTTATTCATAATTTAATGATCAAAAAAATTATTGATGATGGGCATCCACATAAAATAGTTGCATACCTAAACAATATCATACTTACATGTATCATTAACCAATGATATTGTAAAGCAATTAATAGCATTTTAAACTATTACATTTTATCTAGAAGACCTAAAGTAGTAAAACCATGAGTTAATATAGCACTTGGCATGGTGATTGCACCTAACTAAATTACTTAATGATAAATGTCCCAAATATAGGAATGAGTAACTAATACTCCTATTATACAAATAAATGGAATTATCATTCCCTTTCCTCTCAAACTATTGAGTTCTTCATTTTGATAAACTAAGGTTCCCCAATAAATGAGAGTGACAAAAAAAGTAATAGAAAAAGAGACATGAGCTAATATATGTTCTACAATGATTAATATCATAATAAACCCATTTCTTAATTTAATATTGATTAGAATCAATGATAAAAAAAAATTGATTGATATGTCATTAATCATATCAATATATATTGAATAGTGATAGTAATTCACTATATAGGTATTTTATAAGTAATATATGGGGATTATATATGGAAGTGATTGAATCCATGGTATTTTATTACAAAGAATATCTCCACTAAGATTCAAATTTAGATTCTCTATCACTAATTCCTAAGAATAGTATGTCTACCAATTTCACCATGGTGGATTGGTATTGTCAAGTCACTATATTAGAATATTTTTTTTAGATTGAAAAATGAAATGTGTATAAAACAGTAATTTTTATCAACAATGTTTGAATGTTAAATTAGAAATTGAATATTAAATGTTATGCTAGTTATTTTAATAGAGCATGATCAAATGAAGTGAGATCACATCAAATGAAGTGAGAATCTAGGGTGAGTTTCATATAAACAAAGTGAGTATTTATATTGATAAAAATGAAGTGAATACACTAATAATTAACTTAATTATTTTCAACTCCAAACACAAGGGTTTTATATGTATTAGGAGACCACATCAGGTGGTCCACTCATCCCCATAGAATCTAGACTATCAGCTAGGGAATCCCACCTACCCTAAATATCGTGGGTCATGCACCCCACTAAATTCATCTTGAGATAATCTTGGTTTAGCTCAGGTTCAACAAGTGAATAAATAGACTATGGGCTTGAAAGTGGGGTTCATCAAGCAAAGTGATAGACTATAGGTTGGGTTTAAGCTAGTAGGGTTCATCAAGTGAAGTGATATAAAAGTGGTTGGTAAGTGGGTTTGAATCAACTGAAGTGGTATACTATGGATTGGGGTTCAAAAAGTGGGTTTTGCATTCCACCCACCCCATCTTATCATAGGTTGGCCTTACTTTCAAGCTTAGTTTCTTCTCAGGTTCATCAAGTACACAAGGGTGAAGGGACCATAAGGAATATCCCAATAGCCTTAAACTTGAAGGATTAATCTAAGTGAGGGACTATAATTAATAGCATTAATTCAATCTATGAGTTGTTAAATCAACCCCAAAGAGTGATAGACTATAGGCAAAATGACCTACTGATATAGACTAGCTTCCCTATGTGGACTAGATTGGGTTAGTTAACTTGGGCCTACTTAGGTTAGGGGTGGGGTTAATATCCTCCTTGATTTAAATATCCTAAAAAAATAATATAACCCCTATAAATCACCCTAACCACACTTTTTACTCCATAATCATAATCCCAACCCTATTTCTTCCCCTAACCCTCATCTTTACAACCCCTCAAAACAAATGGACCACCTTAATAATAACTTAATAACATACCCTAATCATGAATTATTCCCACCTATATATCATACTATCCCCTCAAAATCAATTCCCCCTATTGGTATTCTCCCCTATTGGTATGCCCCCCTTACTACATTTCTAGGTCTCTAGGAAGATATACCTGGAAAAATGGATCCCACCCCTAAAAATGACATAAAAACAAATGCCCCCCCTAAAAATGACATAAATTAAAAAAATGTATCCCTTCCCTAAAAATGGAATAAAAATAAACAAATTTTGGATTCACTCACCACTTCCCCCCCAACCCTATTTATTCCTTTCCCTTCAAACAAACCTCACCTAACCTTGCCTCCACCAAATGCTCTATATAATCCTTCGAATAGCTCTATCTTATAGTTTATGGGATCATTTCCATATCTATAATATATAATATATATATAGGGGTTTGGTTTCTAACTATATACTATGCCAATTCAAATTCCAATGCCAATGAAACTAGATCTCTATATGTATCTCTATTTCTATATCTATATAGGGGGCTGACTAGACTATATAGATTTATTATGCTCTATACCTAGGTATGTAACTAACTGGGAATCTATGGAATAAAAGAATGTCAAAGATGGTGATGAATTAATCTATTAAGTGTAAAATATATATAGGATGAGATTATAGATATTTCATGGAATTAAGTTGGTATATTTTGTGGAAATGGTCTATAAATTAAGTGAAGTCAATTTAGTATAGAACCATAATCAACCTAGTTGGTTTGATTTGGATAGGTAGTATCAAATGAGTGTATCCCCCAGATAGATATAATATATATGTTTATGGGCTCATCAACTCCATATAAATATATATATGGGGGGATGAGAGCCCTAATTATAGGATTCTAGATAGGCTCCCTTGACCTCCCCTAAGAGTTATACATCGAGTCAGTCATCTACATGTTTGCTTACTTATTAAGACATAGATATGATATACCTCTAAGCACTTAGTCTAGTTTGGTCTAAATAATATCCTTATATACATAATACAATAATACATGAATTCAAGGCTTGGGCCCTGACATAGTTGGTACAAGAATACATGAATGTAAGGCTTGGGCCCTTACTAACTTGACTATGTCAGGTTGGTACCTATATATATATAAGTGGACAAAATTTGATGGGAAAGTGATGTATATATTAATAAATATATTTTAACAATGCATATCTATAGTTATTCTAAATATGGAATGGATATACAAATATAGACCATGGGTAAAAGGTCATTTACATATGTGACCCTATAGATCTATAGTATATGCCCCTAGATAGATCAATATTCCTCATGAGATATATAGATGGGGGTACCCCCCACCCCATAGATATTATATATATGACCCCACCTATTATCTATATGGAGTCACCAAAAAAACTATATAGAATTTGAGAGCAACTCATTTATAGTTGAGGACGCTGAGTGAGAGGGAATTTATGTATGCCCCTCATGATAACATGACATAATTCTAGATACTCATGTCATTTGAGTGTAACCCAATATAGAATTTTTTACCTCCCCTATAGATTGATCTATAGGCACCTAGATAGATAGTTAAGGGTTGGGGCCATCTATCATCTCTATCTATATATGTGTAGGGGCTGGGGTTGGGCCTATCTATATATGGGGATGGGGAGCCCGCACCCCTATATATTTTTTCTACTATGGGGATCATTATATATATATATATATAGTCTGACCTTCATGTTTGATAGGTGTTTAGCATGATCATACCCATTTCTATATATATGGGGGATAGAGGGACCAACTCTTTTTTATCCTATATTTATTAGTTGTTTTTGCCTATCAGAGTGGGAAAACCTCTCCATACTAGAGAGAGATCATCCATTACAAATCAATTTCTATGTTTTGGTTAACTAAACCAACCAATAAATCAATTCAATCTATAGGGTAAGGTCCCCTATCCATATCTATATATGGGATGGGGATGAGTGAACCCATAGATAGGGTCTTATATATCCCTATCTAAAAAAGAGAGCAAGGGAGACTTAACTTCTATAGCCATAGTCTATTTAGCACATATATATATATATATATATATATATATATATATATATATATATATATATATATATATAATGTGCTGAATAGACTATGGCTATATAATTTAAGTCTCCCTTGCACATTATTTATATATATATATATGTATGTATATATATATATATATATATATATATGTATATATATATATGTATATATATATATGTATGTATATATATATATGTATATATATATATGTATGTATATATATATATATATGTATGTATGTATGTATTTATATATATATATATATATATATATATATATATATATATATATGTATGGATTTATATTTATATATATATATGTATGTATTTATATATATATATATATGTATATGTATATGTATATATATATATATGTGTGTGTGTGTGTGTGTGTGTGTATATATGTATATATATATGTATATATATATATATATATGTATATATAATGTGCTAAATAGACTATGGCTATAGAATTTAAGTCTCCCTTACACATTATATATATATATATATATATATATATATATATATTGAATGCTATCATATATATATATATATATGGTAGCATTCATATTTCACTATAAGTATATATCCCTATCTAAATAGATGGGGCACCATCATCTCATCCCATCTCATCCATAGTAGAGGGAGATCTATATCTATGTGGGGAGCCCACCAACTAAACTATGTATAGATATCCATAGCCACCCCATATATAAATAGGGATTGATAATACAAAGATAAGGGCATCCATGTATATTTTATCTTGGACTATATCTAATTTGATATAGTTGGGATCGAGGGGCACCCTTATATGTATTTATGACTAATGGCTAGTTATATCATGAGCCTACATATAGAATAGAAGGGTAGGGGAGGACCCACCTAGATAAGTTTCTAATTTATAATCTATCTAGGGGATAGGGGCACTATGATATAAGATAAATATATAGATATGGGGGTGGGGTCACCCCCTACCCCATAGATAGATTAATTACCTATATAGGGGTAGGGGTAGGCCCTTATCTCCCCATATCCATATAGTTATTTTAATCATCTAAGAGTGTTACTTGAGAATACACATCCCTATCTTATCCCTAGATTTATCTTAGGGCCTATTTAGACACTTATACATCCCTCATATAAGCCATACACATCCCTAAATCAGTCTTAGACCCTCACTTTAGCATCCTAGTCCTTAGTGCCTCACGTTTTACCACATAGACACTAGTGCCATAGTTTGGACAATAACACCAATGGTGTTAATGTCCTATTTTGGGTACTATTGTCCTTTTCTCACCTTTGGAAACCAATGGATACCTTTTCAAATCAATAACCACCTAGGATTATCCTAGACCTCTCTTAAGACCTGTACAAGCACTAGAATATTATATATATGATTTTTAACCCTTTATTCACTAGATGGAAATTAGATGCATGTGCACAATATAGGTTATCAATCCCTATTCTACCCTACTTATGCATATGGTCATCTACAACCATCATAAGCTTAGATTACTTAGATTTCCAATATCAAACAAACTCAAAGTACTCAAGCCAGCATTCATATTATCTTTATTTTCACTTTTACAAGTACTTAGGTGGGGATAACTACATTAGGCTTGATCCCTCCTCAAATTATTGATATGTAGGAAACTCTCATCATAGTAGGGTGTTGAGTATTTCCATCCTACCCCAATAACATTGCACTTTAATACTTGTGCTAATTGGATGCCTTGACAACATGGAGATCTAGGGTTTAAATACAAAATTAGTCAAAATAGGTCACCGATAGGGAATCAAAACTTGTGCACACAAGAATAAGATTTTTAGAATTAGACACAAGTACACCTAGAAGCTTGAAATAATTATTTATAGAGGACACTAGCACTAAAAGGAGGAAACTAACACCATTATCACAACTATCTAGTTAAGGCACAAATTTAGAAAGGTTTTTGACACCTAGATCCTATCTATGACACTCAGATTAGCTCTTATCCTAGTTGGTAGCCTCCATATCTCTTGTTTCAATTAATTTATAGCTAAATGCTTATTAACATCATTTATTTATATTTTTAGAAAGGTCAAACTAGTTTAATTCTATTATAAATCAGTGGCTATATTTATTGCATATTTATACCCTAATTTATTATAATCAGACCCTTTAAGAACTTAGGGCTTAAACTCCATAACCCTAAAAAGTTAAATCATTTAGTGAAATTGACTTACTTCAAACACTATAAAACCCTTGGATTGTATGTTCTTAGGGTTTGTATCCTTTTGTTTTCTATGCTCAAATATTAGTTCCAAAATCTCATATTTATTTTAGTATTTAATTCTTACAATATTTCATAGATTAAATTTATTTAAAGGTTTAAACTATACAGCTATTTATTTTCATACTTCCCAATCTACAATAGCAAAATTCAATAATTGATTCAATGAAATTGATAAGACAAAATTATAATATTTTATTTCCAAACATTCAAATATTCAAGATAACCTTATTAATATTTTCTATGAATAAATTCAAAAATTTAATAATGGTCAATCTTATACTCCCCCAAATAATAATATTGTTAAACTTACTTTGGTGGTAACTTAACTTGTGTAATGACTCATTTTAACTTGATAACTTTAAACAATGGAAACAACTCCTATGGCTAATTCCTCCTCTCCATATATACAATCCCTTATGCATGAGATTCATTATCTACATGCTAAGGTGTTACATCTTTAGCAGGATTCTATTAGGACATCACATGCCTTGGATTCTCATGTTATTTTACATACACCTTTGGCATATCACATAGCAGAAACTCCTTTTCCATCTACATTTGTGGCACCTAAAATTTATTTGTATGATGGTAAGGGTGACCTAGAGCACCATTTATGATCTTTGCCTATATCATGTTAAGATTACATGTCCAATGATTGGATCCTTACTAAATTATTCTCACATATCCTAAAAGACTATGTCTTATAGTGGTTATATGATATTCCAAATCAATCCATCACCACATTATATCCATTAGCATATATGGTTTTATCACACTTTTCAATAAACATCATTGATAATATCTCATATGCTCAAGTTGCACAACTTAAGCAAAAATACAATGAGCATATTGCATAATATGTCTTGTGATATAAAACTATATTGGAAAAGAAGAGTAGCCCCATGGAAAAGAAGAGATCTCTAAGACATATTCAAATAGATTTTACTACCAACATTTCATGAAGTTATCTTGTTCAATAAGTTTCCAACATTCATAGATTTATGCCACACAGTGAAATAAATGGAATTCAAGTTTCCCTTTGTGGGAAAATTAAAGTACACTATTAGATTAGAATAAACTACTAAGAGTTCTAATAATCCTCCATACAAAGTAAGGGCCACTAAAAACAAGGGTGATAAAAAGACCACAGTTAATGTAACTTCAAAGTCACCTCCTCGCTTGGTTTTATTATCTCCTCCATAGAGAGTTTTCATATATATTATAGAATCACTAGAATGTGTTTTACAATAGCTATTGGGATATAATGACAAATCTCTCCCTCCTATCAAATAGGTTGATACAAAACATATTCTTCATAGAACTATGATTCCAATGTATTTTTTGACTATCATAGGGTACCAAACCATACTATAAATAGATGCATCATCTTGAAACATAAGATATAAGATTTGATAGAGGCCAACATCATTGATGTGGGCACACCCATAGAGGAACCTAAATTACAAATGGAAGATAAGGCATTGAAAATATTTTTAGATCTTTTTCCAAAATGTATAGCTAATAAAGTAGGTGGAAATCAAGTGTTCACTATACCTATCAGTCACATCCAAAATTGGCATCCTATCACACTACCATAGAAGATGCACACCCCCTACATAATATCATTAGTGTGTATCATACTACAGTACCATCTAGACCACTCATCACTTTATTAGAGTAGGAGATTATCGATGATTATTTTGATTTATATGCACTCTTTTTATAATCCTACATTGATCATCATCCTATTTAGAGTGTTATGGTTGATAATGGGTTAAGTATTAACATGTGCACTATCATACTTCTATAAAATTTGGGTTATTCAAAGTAGGAAATTTCTCTAACATAGTTATACATGGTTTTAGTGGCCATGTTTAGAGCTTCATTGGGGAGATTATTCTTCCACTATAGGTTGGAAAAGCGCATGTGGTCACTAGACTCTTAGTATTACCTAATGCAAGCACATTTGACATGTCATTGGGTAAGCCATAGATACATTAGCTATGAGTCATTCCATCAACTATGCATAGATGACTCATGTATATACATGTTAATTAGGTGGTTATAGTTGAGGGTTTTTCATATGAGTATCTTTTACCTATCCCATAAGTAGTGACACTATAGCTACCAGTTATAATTCTAAACATATTTCCCATATGTACACCATATATTTTAGTTAAGCCACCAGTGTAGGTGAGGTATACTCTTATAGTTTTACCACATATGCATACTCTCCCATAGAGACCCTTATTAGTGAGACACATACATCAAAGATATGTTATAGATTCTAAAGGGACTCCCTCTACCCCTTTCCTTCCAAGATCAGTGTTATTGAGTTCCCAAGGTTCTTAGAATAGGGCACCCATGGTAGCTATAATATCTTATATCAAATGGGTCCCTAAGACCCCTATAGTCCATAACACACCCCAGTCAACTTTAAGGATTCCTATCACCACTCCATACCCAATGCTAGTTATATAACACTCAATAAAATAGGCTTTGAGACCTCAGTTACCTTTCACAAAACATGCATGATTACTATTCCTTTATTTGACACAAGCCACATTGATAATGAGTCTCCCATGAGACTCATCAGTTATTATGTTCCTCCCTTCTTGTATGTAGTTTCATTATTTCTTGTTCCTTATATATAGTTTCATTTTCATGTTTATTATACATACCTTATATCTAGAAAATACAAAAATAATATAATATGTCAAAAATATAAAAACATTCAAATATTTAATCAAAAAATACAAAGTATAGAAAGTATACATCTCCATGTTTACATTTCTTATATTTTCCAAGAACTACATATACTAGCTACCTTAGTATAGTCAGTTTTTATCATACATACATGATTCACTTATTCTTGTTGAGTGTTCGTAGATACTTACATGACCCAGGTCCATGACACAAATCCATATTTTTACTTACTACCCATTAGGGCATATACATAAATACATGGGTTCTTCATTTGATATATTCACCCATTTAGGGCCATCCTATACATAGTTTTGATTGACATGTTACATATTTCTAAACTCTACATCATAGATTTAGCATTATTATATCTTGATATTGATCATCCCTCACTAATCATATTCATTAATAAATACTACTACTCTAGACTTAGTTTATGTACATCTTCACACTTATATAGATTTATACCACATGTTCATGCATACTTTGATTTTTATCTTTCCTAGTTTAGACTTGATTGTGTCTCTATGCTTTTACATCTATTCAAGGGCATTTGAATATGTCATTGATATATAGTTTTATGCCAACTTATTTTCATTATATGTATGATTTGGACATGTGCCCATGTCCTTGTGTATGCCTTCTTGATTATGCATGAGAACATTTGAACATGTCCTTTTATGTCTTCCTTTCTTAGATTTAGTGGCATGTGCCTATGTCCCTTGTATTATGTCCCCTTGGCTTAATTTGTGTGCTTCATGTGTTTTTTATGTTGATTTCATACATGTGTCATGGTCATAACACCTATTTATTGGTTATTTCACACTCTAGCTTTAGATGCCATGAGGGGACTCATGCATCTCATCATCCTCCTTAGGTGCCTTGATGTAGATCATGCCCTATCCCCTAAGCAGTTAGTTACTACTAAGATTTGTTATACATATGCATTGTTATATTTATTTTGATATCCTTTTGAATTATAGATATAAAATGCATCATACATTACAAACTTATGCTCTTACTATCTTATATTTCAACATTATGTATGCATATTATATTGGTTTATGCATAGATATGATATATGTTCTAGCTAACACACATTTTACAGAGCTTTTTATTTTGAGGATAATTATTACATAAGTTAAACAACTCCCCTCAAAAGAGGTGGAATTCATAGAGGTTTTTCATAAAGATCAAGTTATCTAAATACACTTAGAGAATAGTTTTTAGCACATAAGCACAAAATATAGAATTCAATTTTAGGAAAACATAGTGGGAAATAATCACATAGAGACCAATTTTAGTTGCATATAAATCAATAAAATTAGACATCAGTGCCTAAATTAAGACACTAGTGCCACTAACGTTACTATCCAATAAATGGTGTTATTGTCCAATAGCCTTAATTTTAATAAATTTTAGATTGGATATAAAAGTATAGTAGAATAGTCTATTTTTGCAAAGGTTTAGTTATAGATTACCAATTTTTACTCAGTTTAGCATAGATTCTTACCTAATTTCTTAGATTGGGGGAATCATACATGGCATGATCATTCCCATTTTAGTTTCAGATACTTAGATATATATTATTATAACTCAATCTATAATGTAAATACTCAAATATAGATTATTACAACTTGATCTAGAATCTATATACTTAGATATCATATTTGGGGACATGTGCATGGAACATTATTTATATATGTTCACTTATACACCATTATTCAGATGGAATACCAAACTCCATGTCATTATCTATGTTTTACATATTAGACACCATGTTCTAAGTTACAGAATAGATTGATGCCTTAATCTATCTATAACAATTGGCATTTTTTAGTGGCCTTGAGCTACCTAACATTCTTGAGTTGTCCAATTGTTTTACATTTTATAGTTTTTGAGTGGCTTAGAGGCATATTATATAGTTTTATTTACATCACATAGTTTTATTTTCATATGCATCTCCTACACATGGGTAGGTAATGATGGATTCATAATCTACTTTAGTTCTTGAGCCACCTACAAGATAGGGTTAGACACACCATTAGTCTAATCTAAGTTATTCATAAATAATGGTCTGCTAAGTAGGGGTGGGAAATGATGGAGTCAAAATTGGATTGATTTCTTGATCCACCCACACATGGGGATTGATCAATCTATCGACTCATTCAAAGTTATTCATTGATTTGATCACTATCTACATGCACACACATAAGATGTCATCAAGTTTATGCATTAATTCACATACCCAATGAGGTATAATTTTTCCTTTACTCTCTCTTATCTTTTTACTTAGTTTTTTAATTTAATTTTCATATATCTTAATTAAGGATTGATCTATGCATGTTTCATTTATATAACATGTAATGGAGCATGTTTTTCACATTCAGACACAAAATCATAGGCTTCACCTATTAGGTTAGTCTAGGTACACTTATTTTCTTGTTTCCTAGTCATTTTACTTTGATACATTTTTATAATAAATGAGGGACAAATTTAATGATATAAAAAAGACATTTGAGTGGTAAGAGTGGTACTTGAGACCACCCATCCCTAGTTTGGCCCTAGACCTATCTTAGGGCCTATTTAGCCACTTATCTAGCCTTTGTATAGGCCATACACATCCCTAAAGTATTATTAGACCCTCACTTTATCATCATATCACCTAGTACCTTAGGTTCTTCCACTTAGACACTAGTTCCATAATTTGGACAAGTGTCAATGGCACTAGTGTCCTAGTTTGGGTGTTATTACCCTTTTCCCACCTTTGGCCACCAATGAATATATTTTTAAATCAACAACCACATAGGTTGGGATTATACCTCTTTTAATACCCTAAAAATCACTAGAATAAAATATATACATGAATTTTAATCCTTTATTTAGTAGATGGAAATTAGATGCAAATAACACAAATTAACTCAGAATAAATTATGTACAATCAAAGTTATCAATTCTTATTTTGCCTTCTACATATAGTCATTTATAGCCATACTAACTTAGATTACTTATATTTTTAGTCTCAATCACACTCAAATTACTTGATCTATCATTCATACTAGCTTCACTTGCACTTTGACCAACACTTAGGTGGGGAGATCCACATAAAGATTGATCCCTCTTTAGTGTATTGGTATGTATGCAACTCTCATCATAATGAGGTGTTAAAAATGTATATCCTACCCCAATAACATCACACTTTTATACTTATGTCAATTGGATGCCTAACAACATGGGGGGTTTACATACATAATAAACTAAATTAAGTCACCAATATGGAATCAAAACTCATGCACATAAGAACATGCTTGGTAGAATTAGGCATAGGTGTACCTAAAAGCTTAGAATAATTCTACATATAGGACACTAATGTTAAAAGGAGGACAGTATTCCATTGTGGATACTATAGAATTAGTGCACTATTATCTAGGAATGGTTTTGACACCTAAATCCTATCTACAACATTTAGTTAGCTCATGTCCTAGTTTACAACCTCTAGATCTCTTATCTCAATCAATTTTCAACTAAGTAATTATTAACATAACTTATTTATATCTTTAGAAAGGTCAAACTAGGTCAATTTTGTTACAAATAAATGTCTATATTTAGTGCATATTTCTAACTTGATTTATTAAACTTAGACCCTTTAATAACCTGGGGATTAAACTCTATAACCTTAAAAATTTAAATCAGTTATATATAGAGGGGGGTGAAGAGAGGGGGTTTCATCACATCACCATATATAGTTAGGGGGATTATATTAATTATGGTTAATGTGTGATGTATGGATAATGGTTGATGCATGATGAGTAGATGATATTTGATTCATGATGGATGTGCAAAAGGAAGGCTAACCTCTCAATCTCTATAGTGGAGTGTGTTTAACCCTAAAAATTTAGATTGGGATTATCTAGGGTTAAAGGGGATAAAGATAACCTAAGGTACAAGGGTGGTAAATTATCTCTATAGTAGTTGATTAGATACTAAACTCAAATATAACATGTGTTGAATTCATTAAACTAAAATAGGCTAAAAATAGTAAGTACAACTTTGCTAGATATGGAAATGACAAAGAAATAATGTACTTAGCTTATTTTATGTTAATGAAATTCTATATCTAAAATAAGAAATAAGTAGATTGGAAGAGGGTTATGGAATAGTCACCAAATTTTAGATTGAGTGCCTATAGATCCATAGACACTAGAATTAGCCTTGGAGGGTTGTGTCAATATTACTGACTAAACTTGACATAAGTGAACTATATAAAATACCTACTAGAAAAGGATACGACAACCTAGATATTTGTGTGTTTATCTTCACCTTTGCTCTGGTGTAATAAAATCTAGGTCATGGATTATTTCTCCACATGAAATTACAAAACCCTAGTTATCAATATTTATAGTGACCTTTGGAAAAATAGGTTGGCAAGCACACGGTATCAAGCTAACCCCAAATATCCCTTTATCAATGATAACTACCTACATATCTAATACTTTTAAGAGGGCCTCACACTGATGTAGTTCTCCCTTATGTGTTGTATTGTGTGTGAATCATGAAATATGTGGAAAATAAGTATAATAGTGAACTACATTATAACTTGGAAAATATATCTCTTAGGTTTCTATTTCAGTACTTTAGACTTATATATGTGTTATCCCTATGACTAATATGAAAATAAGATAAAATAGGGAAGCTTTGATTTATCTAGTTATTGATTAAATGCTTTGATAAGTTATCTTAGGTCTATTTTAGGTGATGAATAAATGGGGTTGATATTGAATTTATATCAATTACTTTTGATAAATAAATAACATTAAATAACTTAGTCTAACCATTAGGATATTTTTCATTTGTAAATTGGAACTAAACACTTATGACAAAATAGGACACCTACATCGATGCATGTGTCTATTTGGGATGCTAGTGTCCAAGGAACAGGAAAGTTGGTATAGGATCAAAACTTGAAAATTTGGAAGATAAAAAAGTTTTAAGCATTCTATTTTAGATAAAATTTCTAGGTCAACAACATAAGATAGTTCATACCAAGAGATAGGTCAAGGGGTACAAGATAAATCAAATGCAAGACTTTCAAAAGTGAATGTATAGAACTAATAGGAATTATCATGGTCTAATTTTTTTAAGACAAGACTATAGTGATATATAAACCATAAATATCATCTACATTTTACCCCTTAATTTAGTAATGAAATTGTTGGTTTAAAGGAGAATAAATGCATACCTAGTTCTATATAACACACCTTACTTTTGCTTTAGTCCAACTTGAGTGATTTTATGGTGGCTAGCCTATAACCAAGAGCATGTTATAGTACATAATCTATGTATATAATCTTAAATTGAAAAGCATTTTAGATGATTAAAATTGAAAGAGCAAGGTTTGGGAGTACACCTATGTATCGATGTAACTGCCTTACCTATTGGAAAATTGATTTGAAATATGTATCATTGTAAGGCTCTAAAACTAGGATTAATAAAAATATGTAAATCTATAAGAGTGAATATATCTAAAGAGATAGAGAGATATTGGAAGGCACATAACCCCAACCTTTGAGAAAGAGTGAGTTTCCACCCAGTAGTTGAGATTAGCTCAACCATGCAACCTAATCATATTTATAACCTAGTGAGAATGAGTGAACAAAGTCAACTCATATTATCAATTATGTGAGGATGGATGATACAATCAAGTCCAACCTAGAAACTTACCAAGATTGAGTGATTTAATCACCTCAACCATACCAAAATTGAACCAACTATTACAGTATATTAACTTAATGTAGTCTATAAAACTCTGACCTAGTGGGTGATGACAGTCCCTAAGAGTGTTTTAAATTTTTAAACTAATTTGGATTTTACATTATTAGGCACACATTTCATAGCATGTGTATCTTAGATATATCTCATGTTGAAACTATGTATAACAATGGTACCAATGTATAGTATTTTACCATAACTATGAATATGGATTCTATAATTATGTGCTTTGGCCAATTCAAAAATTGTGTAAGTGTGGAGAATATTCTTCCAAAACATGCCTTGCATTCCCCCACTATATATGGATAAATCTAAAAATTGAAATAAGTGCCAATGTGGAGGACATATTTCCATAACATGTCCCCACTAAATTTAGGTGTGTCAAATACTTAATAAGTGTAGATAACATGCTTCTAAAATATGCCCACAGTAAATTTGAAAACTATGAATGTGTTGAAGCCATGATGATATGACATTCCCCCACTAAATCTATAACTATGAATGTGTGGAAGTCATGCCTATATGACATGCCCCCATTAAATCTAAAAATTGTGCCAAATGTGGAGAACATGCCCCAATGATACTCCCCATTTTAAAGGGAAGGAAGAATATAAAATTATAGCTACCTCACCTCAAAAGGATAATATAACTATATAATCTATGAATGAAACTATGTAGCATATAGAAGAACATGTCTAGGTAAATGTAGCATTATAGCACATAGAAATATGTGATCACATGAAGGCCTAAGATGCATGATAAATATCATGGAAACATCTAGATAGTAATAGTACAAGCTAAAGAATCAAATAAACACACGCATGCACCCACACATGCATGCATGCACACACACGCGTGCACGCGTGCACACACACACACACACACACACACACACACACACAAGATCACTCAAAATCAAGTCAACATATAAGGGACTTAGGGGACATGACTTAGTCCAATGTCCATAAAATAAAGGATGATATATTCAAATGACCTTACAATAAAAAATGACAAATCCATATGTCAGATAAATCACACATAGGCACAAATGCTTTAAAAAATGATCATATTTAAATTTTTGAATAAGCAAGACAATAACAGGGTAACACACTCAAAGAAGTACATATAGGAAAGCATAAACAACTAGCATAAACATATCATAGTATCCCATGAATCAAATGTGTTATCAAAAAAATATCGATTCCATAGCATATCAAGTACCCTGTATAGGATATAGTCAAGGATAAAGGCATGTGTAAAACACAT
Organism: Torreya grandis; assembly: GCA_037957365.1. Lineage (NCBI taxonomy): Eukaryota > Viridiplantae > Streptophyta > Pinopsida > Cupressales > Taxaceae > Torreya > Torreya grandis. The sequence continues at coordinate 95,462 of JARHVA010010976.1, forward strand.
ATATGATTTCAAAACATGATAATGTAAAGTGATCCTCAAACCATATAACCTGTGAGTATCATGATCAAAGAATCAGATGCCCCCAGTGATATGATATGAGTAGAGGGAAGGCCCAACATTTTAAATAGGAATAGACCATGTATCTATGTATGAATTTATCACACTTAATTAAAAGTGTGACACACACATGTGTGTATAATTGATTTATATTCCATCCATCAACATGAAACTAACACATGGATGCCAAGGAGCTAATAGAGTATGTTTATGCCAAAAATATTTTTGAATTTTTAAAGTTTTTGTCTTTTGGTATTTTTGGAATATTTTAATAATTTTAACCTTAACTTTTATCTTTTACATTGTGTTCATCATGATTTTATAATTTTAAAAGGTACATAGCATGTTCTTCCTCATGATTTAAATGTGTATCAAAGGAACTAATGTTGTCATTTGGAATATGGATCAATTTTCCTTCTTGAGAAAAGGAAATACCTTATTGATTTGGATCAATTTGTTCTTCCCTTTGGTATAGCCAAAGAGTTCCTAGTTTAAATTAATATGGAGATTTGGTAGGCATAACCCAAACCCATTTTTTAATTAATTTAGTACCACAAGCAAATGGTATTATTATGTTGCCCAAGGAGTCTTTCCAACCTCCTTTGTTTTGTAATTTTTTTAGATCAAAGCCAATTTATTATAAATATATTACATTACAGTTAGTTTTTACTTGTGTAGGATCAATATGGTTATTCCAAAAATAAGCACCACCCATTAATATTATAATTATTAAATCTTATTGATGTGGATGCTTTTTGTGTTATTCACCCTAGAATTTTTGCATAGGATGTGGACCTTGGAGTGGCACCATTTTTTACTAACCCTTGTAGAGTGTTGAGAGTCAACATACCCCCATTTTTGAAAAAATATGGACCCTTGTGCATAATTTGAACCTTAACACTAAAAGCTTGATATTATGCATGTTATTAGAATTTGAAGATCATCCACACCTAATAAATTGACCATTTTATTCATGGTTTTTATTTAACATTACCTAATGCTGCTAACAGATTGCCTTCATGTCTTAAGTTGTAGGTTTCATAGAACTCTTATCAATGGATCATATTAGTATTTTCACAATCTCATCTTCATTCAGGATTTTACTAAATTTTGTTCTATGAGTTCTCATAGTTGGATTCATGTGCTAGAACCCCCCTTCAGAAAACCTTAGCTTAAACCCTTGGTTCAAATACAAATTTGGTGGGAATATTTTAAAATTTTATTTAGAATTAAGCCCAATTTTATGATAAATATTAGTTATGTTTCTTAACATGATTGAATCTTAGCCTAAAATCATGCTTGGTTCCTTTATGTTTTCCCCCTTTTATTCCCTTTATTTTAACAAAGTCTAACATTCATGTGTGTAGGGTCCTTTATTTTCTTATCTTGACCCCATCATATCACATGGTCCTCTTTTTTACATACTTAGCATAAAATATTAGTCCTAAATCCCCATTCATGTTTATTAACATTAATAAGACCTTAGTCTTAAAACTTTATCCTAAGTCCTTATGTCAACCCAAGCCCTAACTTAAGCATCAAACTAATAGATCTCACCTCATCTTACCTCCTTGCATGATCAATGGATCTCACTTCATTGTAGAGGATGATCTTATAGAGTGAAGGATATCTAATGGATCCAAATCCTTGATCCACCAAACCAATAATATGCATCTACTTAGATCATGATCAATGATCCATGCTTAAGTAGGACCAAAGATCAATTGATGCATGATCATCATTAGGGTTAAAGGGCCCCCTTTTATCAAACATAGACTTAGCCTAAGTTTTACCCTAAGGTTTTGTTGTATTTATTAATAAAATTAAACCTTAATATAAAACTTATGTTATATATTTAATATTCAAAAATATCCAATCACATGCAAGTATCAAAGATCATGATCAATGGCCTGTGGTTGCTCACACAGATTGATCTGATGGAGTGAATGTAGCATTTAAATGTCAAAATCCTAAGAAACCCCATGAGGATGATAAGTGCCACCATCTTGGGAACTCATATCTCAATCAATGCTCCATTGACCCTCTCCAAGTTCAAACAAAATAAAAATCTCAGGAGTCCTACAGAGTTGCCATGTAACACTCTCATAGTCAAGATTTGTGTTAAAAGGGCCTCGTGCATTAATACGTAGACTCAACCTAGGTTTTTATCATAAGTTTTATTATATTTTATTAATAAAATAAAATTTTAGGCTAAAACCTAAGGTTATAATTATAATATTCAAAGGGACCCATTTTATTATGCTTTTAGACTTAGACTTCTAACTTAGTCTAATTTTTATGTGCATTGATCTATGAGCTAACTTAATCCTCTTCATGATTCCAAGGACCAATGGAATGTATCCACTTAGATCATGATCTATGATCCATGCTTACTCTTGAAAGGATATCAAATGGAGTGTAATCATTAGAGATTATTTAACAAGACCCCAAGGGCCTGTGGGATTGATATGTGGTGAGAATGCATTTACTAATAGAGCACATAACCTAGAATACCTATGAAGGTGCCAAGTGGCATAACCATGGAGCTCAACCTAAAAATAACCAATAATGTGTAAGTTTTAGGATCATGATCAATGGTATATGATGATCCATAAGCAAGGATCTAATGACACAAAGCAAAAGAAAGATTTTGAAGGACAATGACTAGTTCCTTTAAAGCATTTATTAAAAATGCCATGAAAGTTACTAAATAGATGCCACATAGGTGCCACACAAGCACAAAGTGATAAAATTAAATATTTTGTGAGCATAAAAGGGTAAAGGTATAAAAATTGGGGTCTAAATCAAATCCAAGGCATGAATTAGCCTAAGTCCAAGGAGTTATCCCCATTAAAGCTACAGAAAACCCTAGCCTCCATACAAAAATCCCTAATTTAACTTAGATCAATCATAGTCAAACCAAAATGAGTCCATTTGTTATTTAAGTGAGAACAAGCTGATCTAGAGGATACTTGAGTACTACTAGTGAACAATTTATAAGTTTCATATTCATGATAGCTCAAAGACAACAATAAAGGGAATGACCTAGAGTTATACTTGACTTTAGACAATGAGGGAAGGTTCTTTAAGGATACTAAATATGATGATGCAGCATTAAACACCAAAAATAGGAACTAGTCCAAGCTTTTCTAGACTATTGAGGAGATGCATGACATCACAAGGAAGGAGAAAAAGAATTTTATAATCCTCTAGAGATACAATGACCTAGTCTTCATCTAGATGACCAGTCTTGACTATGTTGTAGCAAAACTTGAGGTATTGTACTACATCAATGTTATTTCCCCCATTTATAATGATTTCAAAGTTGAGAAAGATTAGATATTTCATGAACATACTTTCATAAATGTATCATATATTTTTTCCTTTGCATTTGAAAGCTACTAAAGATAGGCAAGCCCCAGGTAAACTTACCCATAATTAGAGCATGGACTAGTAATAATGATTTAAACACTACCTTACCCCATGGTTGCTTACTATAACCCATGTAATCGAAGACCCTACCAATAAGATCCTAATTCCCCAATTTAGGAAAGGGATCAAAATAATAATGACCTTTCTAAATAGGTTATCTAAAGCCCCTTCTACCACACATGTTAATAAGATATGGGTACCATATGTATACTTCATGGTAGAGAAGGGACTTTCACCCCTAATTGGTGAGATGATTAAAATTTGTCTGAATAACAATTTATAGCCATTAAGAAGAAAACCATCAACCACTTTTTCATTATGTCGTATCTCCTAGATGCCCTCTTGGCCACCACCAAGATCTCTAACATAAAGAATTGGTCACCTGATGGGAGACACATTATTTCCCATCACTATTATAAGTTACACATATTCAAGTATAGACACAATATACAATTCATTTGTGATTGTGTATATTTAGCTTTGGTAGAAGTTATTATAGGGCTCCCCATGGGTAGGGTTATCCCTTTGGTCAAGAATTATGTAGATTTAATTGGAGACATCTAGTTATATCTAGATTGTATAGTGATAAGAATAAAAGGGACCCTAGTTCAACCCCTCAAACTACCAGTCTATGTACCAACTAAATTGGTAGAACAAGAGATTACATACCAAATTTTTAATGGTATAGATGTGTGTGCAAGTAAAAAAGGAATGGCCTCCTTCACCCTTTTCCTTTGACCCTCATCAAGACTATATTACATGATTGGGAGCATATGAAGGTCATCTCTAAATATAGAGACTCATTCAACTTATAATTGGATGATATGAGTCAATGGGACCCTCATAATAGGGTCATCAAACATTTGAAATCAAAAAAATGAGCTACCCCTATGAGCATAGGCTAGGTTTTCATGACACAATGTATATAAAGGCCACTAATTTCATAAAAGTGTTTTCCAAGTTGAAGAAGACTAGGCTAAGGAACTTCAATCCCAAATCAAGGAAGCAGAATAAGAAAAGGGGAAAGAAATTGTAATGGACCTAGTTCTAGTTGTATCCTTCAAAAGGAAGGTTGATTTAGCATTAGTAATAGTTATAGATAACAATCCAAAGTTAACCTTCACTCATCCTTTGAGTGAGGTTAACCTATTTAGTGATGAGAATCCCATCCATGGGCCAATCATCCCTAAATGGTTCATTTATGGGAAGATGCAAAATATCCCAACCCTACAACATTCATGGGCCTTGACCTAGATAGTTAACATCACTATCCATGATGAGGTCAAGTCATGGATAGTGGATTTAATGAAGGAAGAAGAATAAATAAGGATGATTACCTTTGGGGGGTTAAGTGTCATTCAGGTAGACACTTGTAGAGCCTCAAGCAGCATACATATGGAGATCTTATAACCTCCAAAAGTTACAAAGTCATCAATAAGTGTGCAATTCAATCTAAAGATAATAAGTCTAGAGAGAGTAACAATGAAGAAGACCATGGTTGGCAATGAGGATTTCACCTTTCATAGAGCTGAACCTTTTATGGGATTAACCCTAGTAGGAGATTAGGCACCTGGTAAACACCTAATCCATAAGGAATACATAGTTGGACTAGTGGATTCCCACTCAACCCAACTAAAATCAAGCATCATAGGCCTATATCAAAAAATAGAAAACTTGCAGAAGTAAAAGGAGAATCTAGAGACACAGGTTATTTTCTCAGTTCTTGAAGAAATGATAAAAATGTTTGAAGCATCTTTTTATGACATGTTTAAATCCTTGAAATAAGTGAAGACAAGGCAGAGCCCATCAGCTCATTAGGATGAAGTAGCTAAGGGTTTATTATCCTGATGGTAAAGTTCAAAATACAAAATGAAAGAGTTAATTATCATATTGGCTAAGGGCTAGATTATTGGATTCAAGACCATTAGCCTAACCTATCTGAATTTAATTATGGGAATAATTATGGATAAAATTTAGAGTCTTGGTGCATGGTTAAAATAATTAAAGAGGCTCCTGAGGGATGATGAGGAATTAATAGGTAGGATTAAATAGATTCTTGGTATAATGATTACTAATCCTACCACACTTAACTCATTATACATCATTGGAGATGATGAGTATAAGTATAGGGTCACCCTAGTTATGCAAAAGGTTAGGAGCAAGAGTCAGGGCCAATCTAAGAATGATAATATTAGGGTCATGGGCATGATCCTAACTATAGAAGAGAAAATTGTTGAGGCAAGGACTATCAAAGAAGTAATGGCCAAGAATGATAGAGATTTTGATGACTTGGTAGACCATGAGGATGAGTACCTCTTAGAGCTAGCTATCAACCTAAAGCTAGCTGATGAGTAGCATAACAAAGCAATGAATATTCTTCAAGAGTAATAGAGGAGTTCTTTAATGCAAGGTCCACCAACTACCTAATAATATTATGCCTTGTTAACAAGCTTTGTAATAGTCAAAATTATAATATTTTTTTTAAAGGCATGTGCTAGTTTATTAGCACATTGCCTATAGGTCAGTCCACTTTAGAAAGAGAATTATATTTTAGAAATTTGTAAAAAGAATAGTTGTTTTTACCTTTGTACATTTTTAATCTCATGATTTATCGGTATACTACCTAAGTCTCCTTTAAAAGTTAGTATTACCACTTTGTAAAGAGAGAGAGTTTTAGATGAAAACTATTTTGTATATTCAGAGCAATTAATACAAGGAATACTGAGAAGTTTTTCCAAATTTGTTTTTGTCAATTTTTATATGGCTTCTCTCTCATTCATCTATTTGAATGGTTTTCATTGATTCTTGATATTCATATGTGAATGAAAAGCTATTAACTTGTGTATATACTAGGTTAATTTAAAGATCTTAGGTTTATTTCATTTCTCTTACTTCCCTTGTAGATGTGCTAATACAATTTTATTGTGAAGTAAACCTTTAAATTGAATCTAGTTTCTTATTTGCATCATTTTATCCTTTCCTTAGAAAATTTATTGGTACATGGTAAGATCTGTGTTAAAGTTATTCCATGTCATGTATGGGTTTGAATGTATGTTTAGATTAAATCTAAACTTTGTCATAACATTTGGATTGAAAATTAGAACATCTTCTTTCTACCCTACCCTTCCTTTTGCTTATTTTTTATGACATCACTCTAGTTTAAACTTCACTATAAATATTCATTTAGATTAATCTTTAGTTTAGACTTTGATCATATATTCACTGATAATATCATAGATCTCCTACATTTCACTTAGATTGGCCATGGTGGTTCCTAACCACTAATAAATATAAATATTATGGAATAGCTTATTGATCTACCTCTATTTAACCATAGGTAACCAAATTACCATGACCTACTACTCATGCTTTGAATTCCTTGAATTCTAAAATGAGAAGTGTCTTTTAGACACTAAGATCACCTATGATACATCTAGAGGCATCAACATAGAGTGCCCATGTAAATATTAGGAACTCCACATTTTTTTTCATAATGTTCATTTGGTAATGCATCTCCCTTATTTCTGTGAGGAATAAATCTTTGGTACTTAAAAATAGATATATTATGCTTCTTATGGATGATTAAGGATGAATGAATCATATATATGCACATACACATATAAATGTGTAAATGACTCATATTGTTCATTCAATGTTCTTTATTTTAATGGTTAAATAATCCCTCCACTAAAAATAAATTATAATTTCAAATTTAAGGATCTTAATACTAGATCATATGATATACTTTTGAATTGAATGGCATAATCTTTAAGGGATTCATCTTCATGTTATTTGAAATTATGTAAATAAGCTAATATAAATTTTGGCACCTTTGGATATTGAAATCCATGAAGAAACCATCTTCCAATTAGTAAAAATTGGTTAAGGAACCTTTTGGCAAGCTATATAACTAATTATGATCCTCATCATAAATGCTCATGTGGAATACTTTTAGAAATAGTATTGAGGTCAACATAGCCCCATTTCTGAAAATGAGGACCCTTGTTTCAAAATTTTGAAAATTTGTGCTTTGAATTTAAAATACCACTTGATCAAAGTTCTTTATTTGAATTTCATCCAAACCTAGTTCTCATTTATCTTAACTAACATGTATCCATTTTATCCTTGTCTTATTTTGTCTAATATTGTTAATAGTTGCTTCATGTGTTTTCAAGATGCAGGTTTAATGGAGTCTCAAGTGTGTGAAAAATGTTTAGGGTTTCATACTTCAAATGATAAATTAACCCTTTATTAATCTTTAGTTTGTTGGAAAAATTTGGTCCACATACAAATATTCTACTTGGATGGATGAGATGAATAGATTTTTGGATGGAATGAGTGGTCCAAAGATCAAATATAGCTTGTAAAGATTTAGAAACACTTTAAGTAAACTTAAAGTGTAGTTTGTCAAAATTTGAAAAAGTAGGTTTCCATGGTGATCAAGCATGTAAGAACATGAATAAAGTTTTCAAAAGCCTTAGAAGTTCATTTGAGCTTTGGAGATTCAAACAATAGTTCAATCACAAGTCTAGAAGAACTAGAACCATCATCACACATCATAGAGAAATGAATAGACCAGTTTGATTGTGCATTTTATAAGTATGATTAGAAATCCTCTCAAGATAAAATATCACATGGACATGAATTTATTAATTCCTATATCATTCTCTACAAATTTGGTGCCTTGATGAGCTTGCTATCTCAAGATATAAGCCTTTCAAGTTAGACTTACAAAGTAAGACATGTACGGGGACATCAAGTTAAAGCTACAAAAAATACCCATTTGAATTCAAATATTCTAAGCATAAAAATGTAGCTAAAAATTGTATAAATAATGGAATATTGAGTCAACATCCAAAATCAAGCATAAATCTAATCAGTTAGTGAGTGCCAAAGATCGAATGGTGTGTGTTCGATCATGCATATAGATCCAACATCATGTAGGCAAAGATAGAGTGATTGGGTCCAAGAATATCAATGAAGCATGTTCACTCATACAAATCAAATCTAATGATGAATGGTGGGTAAAAAGGTTAGTGGATCCTAAGAATGAATGTGTGGGTGATAAGTGTCTTAAGTGTGTTAAACTAGTATAAGATTTATGGCTCACATTCATTCATCTAGAGAAAAATCAATAGTGCAAGCAAGGTAAGGAAGTTAATAGAGCTTAGATCAATCATGAGGATGCCAAGTGTCTAAATTTAATAGTTATAAATCAATAATTCTATGTGAAATTAACAAAGGCAAGCCCAAGGAACTTCTAGTGGAGGTTGATGAAGTTGTTCTTGACCCAAGTAAGGAAATGCATAAGAGTTGAGTTTGAAGATGATCTAGGATGAACTAGAATGGATATTTCAAATTTTTAATGATGTCATTAAATCTATATAGGAGTATAATAGGTATTTTAGGTCCTAATATAGAAATAAAATATGAACTAGTAGTTTTTAAATCAAGACTATAGAGTCTACAGGTCTTCATCAATATTATAGTTATATGAAAACCAATAAATGAGATTGGTTTTCAATATACATTAAAACCTATGCTTAGATTTTAAATTAGGGGTAGATATGTGATTATAGATAAATGCCTCATCCTTCAATGCACTCATAGCTCTAAAAAATATCCACCTGAACTAGACATAGTCATGGCTTCATCATAATTATAGATATGAAGATTTTGTTCTCATAAACAGGTCAAGTGAAAGATAGTGTAAGGTTCCAAGATGGAGATCTGGAAGTTGGAGAAAGTAGCAAAAAAAATTAATAAATTTTTAGGGTGCCTAAGGATTTCTCTTCATAATAAGATAATGACTCATCAACTTTGACAAAATATTGTCCTCTAGTGCGTTGCTCAATAAATGAAATGATTTGGAGGCTATTGGGACAAAAAAATTACTTGTTAATGAAAAATTGGTGTTGATTTGATGAAAAGGTGGTGGTAGCTCATTTAATTATCTTATATGGTGTGATAATTCTCTCTCTCTCTCTCTCTCTCTCTCTCTCTCTCTCTCTCTCTCTCTCTCTCTCTCTCTCTCTCTCTCTCTCTCTCTCTCTCTCTCTCTCTCTCTCTCTCTCTCTCTCTCTCTCTCTCTCTCTCTCTCTCTCTCTCTCTCTCTCTCTCTCTCTCTCTCTTTGATTTTGAAGAACAAGGTACTCTCTAAGATATTGAAAAATATGCTCATCTTGATAAGGCTAAACCCTATCAAGCATTTGTAAGAACTACTTATTGATGTAATAATAAATTTGTTTTTACCTACCTCTTCCCTTGGATTTGTGTTGAGTGATCTGTGTATGATGGCATAGTGAAGGAGAATTTTCCTTGTCCATTATCCTCCTTTCTAACCTCCTCCAGGGTGTTTTTGAGTTATTTTAGGTTTAGATTAATGATCTACTTGAACTTAATCCATGAAACACTTATGTAATCAACTAGATTATGAGGTTGTGTGAGATAGCATTGTCTTTTGTATATTTAGTGTGGGTTCAAGTTTATGGGAGTTTCCCATTTTTTTTGGTGCATCACCTTTTATCCTTCTTAGGAGCCCTTTCCCATTTCTAACCCTTTTCTCTATGACAACATTAGTTTAGTTGATTCATTAGAAGGAATCCAACCTTCTCCAGAGATTCATCCCCATCATAGATTACCCATAGCCTGGGGTTGTTCCCATATTACGAATGGGAATGGGGGAGCTTAAATAACTCCTCCACAAGGTGTGAAATATCACATCATAACATTTTATATCAAGCTCAGATGGGACTTACTAAATTGTTCACTAGTGAAGAGTTTTGGTAATCTCTTCATCTAATTAGCCTTTAGAGGCAAGTGTTCAAACATCAATAGTGACTTTGAGAATCTATCAGATCATTTAAACAACCTAACTAAGTGCCCTAATAATCATAATTTGGTATGTATAATCAACCATATTTTGATCAATATGATTATTCTTTCCCTCAACATCACACTTATCAGGGAAATAATGTTTATGTATTCCCCCCAAGTAGTGATCAAACAACTTATCAGCCCTATCATGGTCCTTTCCCTCCTACCACCCCTATATATGGCCAAGGTTAGCCTCCTTTGCATTCAAATTATTCTTATAATTCCCCTTGTCAAGACTAGGCTTACCCTTTTACATCCTTATCAAGAGTTAATCAAGCATTATCAGTTTATATTGAGTTGATAAAGGAGATTGGTAGGGGTTTACAAGTTTTCTTATGTCATCCCTATCCATGTTCTACAAGAGGCAAGGAGTGATCTTTAGTTTTTCAATGATAGATGGTCAATGTTTTAGGGTGAACAATGGTCATCTTATAGGAATGAGGACATAATAATGATGAGAAGCATGATATAGATTTTAGATAGTGTGTTTAATATCTTAATAAGATTAGTAGGCTCATTTATATCATTCTTAAATGTCCTCTCCCCTCCAAAAGCCTCAATTTCAACCTTTAAGAGTTTCTGATCTGCCCCTAATCAACCTTGTCAAAGTCCATCCCTTGTCAAATCTAAGAGAGGGAAATACTAGACCAAGGTAGAAAAATCATGAAAAATTAATGAGGAGGTTAATAATGGACAATAATTACCCATTCAAGCCATGGAGGGGATAGGAATATTATTTTAAGATTTTTGTAACATGTGGGCATCCCATTTTGAAGAAGTTGACTATCCACAGGTTGAAAAGCGAGAATTGAAAGGGTGGTTATTATCCATTAAAAAAGTGTTTGAGTAATGGGGAAATATTATGTCAAACCTAAGCCAATTATTTACCCTCTCATACCCCTACACCTATTCCCACTAAAGAGCATGAAGCCATTCCATCATGGATCTTCTCCAAACACATTCAACCCTATCTATGACATGCCATCACTTGAGAGGCCACCCTCTCTTATAACCATTTTAAAAAAAATAAAGGTGGTATTCCCTACTCATTTCCATAATATAAATCAGTTCATAAGGACATAGATAAGAATGAGGAGGTGT
>JARHVA010010977.1:0-106792 GCA_037957365.1 Torreya grandis
GTTTCTTGAAGTGTTGGATCTTTTTATATGTTTCTTATCTTTTTTTATTTATATTTTCCATGTATTACCATGTCAACACTTTTGAGACACTAGAAACATGCACAAACATATGGCATGCTTTTGGTTGATGTAAGATAACCCATTGAAATAGATGATCTTACATCATACACCCTAGGTATTTGTAAAATTATTGATGAGATTTTACTCATGAACTTTATGTGAGCTTATCTAATGGATTTCCATATTTTTAAATATCAAGCATGCTCATATAAGTTGTATGTTTAGTTGCTTTATCCTTCTATTTGACCAAATTACCACAACATTTAGTGCTAATTTGTGCCTTAATTTGGGTTGAACCTATGTAATAAATTAATTGTTTTGTGTGTTTTTTACATCAAAAATTTAAAAAAATCACATTGAATTTGGTGACACAAATTCAACATATGGTTAATGTGGCTAGACATTTTTATTTTTATTGGGTGCATAGCTTAATCCTAATCTATCATGGAGTAATATAATCATTTTATATCTTGATTAATGAAATAATAATTGATGGGTATCTTGAGTGTTTGGGAAATATTTATTTACTTTCAATGTATATGGGTAAAATCATAATATTGTGTCCCATTAGACAACCAATTATTTTTAAAAATAATTAAAAATAAATCCACAAAAAATACATAATATTTTAAAATGTGGATACAATTCATACTATATATATAACATAAAAAAAATTGATGTATTAATGTGAACCAACTGAACTCAATATTTTTTGGGAGGGAGTTTGGAAGTGTATTTGGCCTCTTAATGCCAAAATTTAGTAGACACTTTTATGCTTTTACCCATTTATACTAGGGTTTAATGGATTGTTTATTCACACTTATCATAAAGGGGAACTCGATGATCTCTTGCATAACCTCAACTAAGCACTTGGATATTTGATTCAATTGATATATTGATGTAGTGTAATTATATATATTAATCATATCAAATCCACACAAGATTAGATTAGTGACTAATAAATCTGAACATTTTGGTTTCATTATCAAGACCCTATTAATATTGAGTGTGAAGATCAATTCAATGCATGTGGAAGTGATGTCTAAAGTAAATAATTATGTTTGTAACCTTGATGGTAAAATATTGGAGCTAATAAATATAAAATGGTAAATTAAAACCCTAGATATAGATTTGGGAGCTAAGTCATATGGATGTTACAAGTACCTTCACATAACAAGAAAGGCACATGAGTAGTTTTCATAACAGATGAATGTGAAATAATGAAGATTACTTGTATGGATATTTTCAATTTGAAGTTATGTATTTTAAAACACTTGAATATAAAGAAGAATTTGAAAGTCCTGAGGAAGTTTCATACCTAATATCACTTGAATCTGATGCATGTGCACATATCTTTTTTAGAAGGCAATTTTTGGTGAAAGTGAAGTTAATAAATTTAAGGAGAATGATAATTTTGTATTGGAAATGTGAATACACACAAATGGTTAAGGTTTTTAAATTATGAGTCTTACAATTCCAGCTTGAGATACAATGGGAAAATTTTTGTTAGGCAGTGGCACTAGTCTAGTGGTTAATCATATAGATATTATGCAAGGAGTTGAAACTCAAGGAGCCATGGGCTTAATAATAACTCTTATAGGATTAACTTAGGTTAGATTAGGGGGAGGTATGACATGTGGAATTAGTGTGGAATAACATCTGAATAGTTACAACAACTAAAAATATTTTATGATACATTAGTGAGTTTACTTGAATACAAAGTTACTGATGATGCCTCATAGCACATGTATAAATGTGAAATATCTTAGAGAGATAAAGGGGTCACTTTTATAAAAATGAGGGACAACTAATTTGTGATGACTCTTTTGAATCATGTGCATACCTAGCGTATGATGTTTGATCCTAATCAGTTGGTGGTGGATCAATTTAAGATTTCATTCTTGAGAGAATTACACATTAAAAATTTTAAGTATCAAGCAATTTTTTCTCAAGAAAATGAAGTAGTATATATTGGAAAGTGCATGTGCATATGATGTGTATTTAAAAAGAATTGTCTATGTTTTCAAATGGCATTCATACATTACATTAGGCATAGTGGGTTTTTGGAGGAATGCTACCATCATTTAAAAGGTAGTTGGTTGTGAATAATTTTGTGGATGCATGAGAATCTTTTAAGGATGCAATAATAATAGAGGACACTAGAATTTATTATATTAACATAGTTCTTTTTTATAATACTAAATTTCAAATATGGCCATGAATTTACAAAGTTTATATATGAACATTACATTAGAATATTAATGGGGCTTTTGGTATACAAATTTTTGAAACATAAGTCCATATAATAACAACTCCATGTGTAAAATTGTGGATTTAGTAGTTATAAGTTGTAAATTATGCCAAGGAGAGCATGAAAAAAGAACTTGTGTAGTTTTCTAATGTGCTAAAAAAGTCACACAACATGGTGTAAAGTATGTGATACACATACATGACATAATTAATTATCGATTAATTGGGGAGATGAATGTAGTGAGGGTGTGTATTTAGATAATAAAATATATGCAAGCTCAATAGAGTTGAGGATATGGAAGAAGATTGTGAGGCCCCAATTTTCATAGTGATAATTTTTTGGGACCTTTTTTGTTATCTCACACATCATAATGTGACATGATCCTTATTTTATTTGAGACATTAGAAAATTATTGTTTTATTGTTATATGGTTATTATATTAAGATTGAGATAATGGATTTTATGTTCTTGATGTTATTAGTTACTTAAATGAGTACTATTCAAATGTTAGTTATGGATGATTTTTATTGTGTACTGCGATGCACATTAAATTATTATACTTGTTGAGCTAATAATTCCTTATCATGTGATTTGAGTTTATATATATTTGGATGTTAGAATATTGATATTGACTCATGATGATTATTGAGATATTGTTCTTTGTAATGTTTCTACACATGGATTATGTGTTGATAAATGTTACTTGAATGTTATATTTGCCTACATAAAATATATAGGGTAGTGGAATTTTATGGGTGAAGTGATGTATAGGTAAAAAGAGGGAAAATGATGGAACCATGACTACACTAAACATAAGTGAACCAATGGTATAAAATGAGTAGTGTCTTTCATGACACTCTTATTTAAAATCCAATCCTAGTGTTACCTTATAACCTAGTTTTTAGTTTTGGATTTGTAATCTTTCCTAACACTACTCATACCATAATTTACACACATTACAAGTTACCATAATCTTATTTTAAGTTATAAATATAAAATTTAGACCCATTTTATTTGTTGTTTAATAAAATATTTGAATGAAAGTTTAGACATGTCTTTTCAAATTGGTGAAAAGTGAAATTTAGAAGTTGGTAGGTATATTTAATCCCCCTTTGACCTATGGGATAGAATTGGACCATTTTTAAGTGTGGAATAAGCTATAGGACAACTCATGTGACCATTTTTGGTATGAGAAAGAGAACACATTTATGAGGATGGGAAAACCTTGCTTGCCCACATGGGTTTGTAAGAAGAGTTATTACATTGTAAGACCATTGGTATAAGGTAAAAATAATGGGAATGGAAAATTTCACCTTCCTATTTTCCATTATGATGGTTAATGAAAATAAATAATATCAAACTTGTAATTTGCTCATGAAAAAGATTAGGCCTACAAGCCTTATTGACCTTCGTTATGATAACTTGAGATCAAAAAAAGAGTATTATTACTATAAAATCCTTATTAATATTTAAATTATATTTTATAAAATTAAAAAATATGATTTTTACCTTTAAATAACCTTGAAAGTGCAATAAAACACAAAACAAGGGTTTCTAAATCTAGTTTTTAGGCTTGCAAACTGAGTTTTTAGGATAACATTATTTTAGGATGCCTAATAAATATAAAACCATTTTTAATAATTTAAAAACATCCTAATACACATTTATACTTAGTTTCATCAAAATTTTATGGTTATTTTTAATATATAGTGATTTTCTTACCAAAACCTTAGCAAGCTTGTACATAGGCTAAGAGTTGTAATTGAAATGCAATTTGAATTTGGAGAAATATTTAACTTGGATAGGGTATAAACCATAAATATCCTAATTTTTCAACTATTATTATCACCTAAACAATCCAAACAATAGGTGAAAACAACTTTTCATTAATTATTATGACAGTCTTTCTTGACTGTAGCAACCTATGTATCCTTTTCAAATTTGAAACAAAACACTTTCCCAAAATAATGAATATGATTATGAAATAAAAATACACCATATTAAATATGATAAAGTATTGAAATTTTTATTAAGATACTTAATAAAACATAGTTTCCAATTATTTGAATGCAAACATATACACAAACCTGTTTTACAACCTTGTTTCAAAACTTTTCTTCTTGTTTTCATCCAAATATTGCAATCTTGGATTATTTTCATACCTATATAAATTATCCCATATACCCTTCTCAAATTACTTCTCTCATCCTCATTCCAAAACTCCTAATTTTTTTCAAATTATCTAACTAATATTGGTAACCCTGCTTGAGACTTCACCTTAAGTGAATTTAACATGGTAATATATGAACTAAGAGAATTTGATAGTTATAAATAATTATTATGACATTATTTGACCGATATATGAATATTATTATTGATAAAAATAACTATATAATGATAAAATCTCTTGAAACACCTTAAAACTAGTTTAAAAATTCAAAATTTAGTTTTGGTGAGAAAATGAGAAACATGTTAAAATGACTAAAAGAAGATAGAAGAAGCATGGGAAAGTATTTTTATTGAAAAAAATTGATTATATATACCTATATAATAACAAAAAAAGTATAATTTAACTAATATATACATGCACCTACATCAAACTCCTTGGGAAAAAAAGGGTTCATGAGTTCTTGCTCATGAGATCTTCTACAGTGTTGCCATACTTTGTTATTTCTAAAAGTGTCATCCATGTTGCATCCTAAAGTGTATGGTTTTTAAACTTGAAAAAATACTTAAATTAATCTTTACCTATGGTCCTTTTAACCATCTTATTTTCAATAATGTCTTTTATCACATCTGGTTATGTTTTTTTTATAATTGTTGTTCCTAATTAATGATCTGATCATCACTGTTTTAAAGTGCCTTATATATTTTTTCATATCATTTAAAATGGTATAGATATGATAAATTAAAAATGGTGATATTTCAATATCAAAAGGAAACTTCAACTCATAAGCATTGATATATAATTTCTTTAAGACCTTACAAGGTCTAATTTTCTTCATCTTTAGTTTATTATATTCCCCTTAGGTAATATTTATTTTCTAAGATGTGATAGCACTAGATAAATTAAAAATTAACTTATTTTAATCTCATATAAACACTTTTTTTTTTACTTACATGTGCTTATATTTAGTTTTTTTTTAATTTGTTCATGAAATTCTTTCATTTTTGTGGAAATATCCTCACCTTCTATACTTATTTTCTCCTACTTTCCCTCCTCAACTCATAAAATCCTCTTGGATTGATTACACACATAATTTTTAATGGTTTGTAACATATAAATCTATTTGTATAATCATTATATGCAAATTCTACTTGAGCTAGGACTTGATCCCATTATTTTAAGTGATCACTTATCAAACTTCTAAGTATGCTTCCAAGACTCATGTTGACCACTTCAGTTTGACCATCAATTTTGGGATGGTAAGATAAAATAAATATAAAATTTGTACCTAATTTATTTCAAAGAGTACTCCAAAAATGCCACATAAATTTGTTATCTCTATTTGAAATAATACTCCTGGGAAGACTATGCAATCTCACTACCTCTTTAAAAAATAGTTTATAAATATTGGTTACATCACTTTTTTGTGTTTGTAATGTAATTTTACATTTTATAAAATATATAAACCATAAAAAATATGGATTAATCAAATTTTTGTGTCTTTGTCATCCCAAATAAAAAATCCATGCTAACTTCATCTGATGGCATGCTAGGAATAGGCAATGGATAATTTACACCTACATTATGAATTTTACCTTTAGCATGTTGGTATATTATGAAAATTTCTACAAACCTATTCACATCATATTTAATCCTTTTAAAATAATAATATGTACTCAATTTAGAAAGGGTATTTATTTGCCCAAAATGACCTATTAAGCTACCACTATGTTTTTCCTTTAGCAAATTTGCTCTCATGAATATTATAGGTATGGAATTCATATAAATAATAGGACATATTGTATAATACAATATATCCATGGAATCCTATACCTACATACTATATCCTCACATGCTTCATATTCCTACTTGAAATCAAGATCTTTTCTATACAAATATTTTAATGAATCAAATCATAAGAAATTCAATTGATACTCCTACATAATCAAATATTCTACTTAAAACATCTATTAATTTATTAAGCTACCTAATATTATTTTTGAAAAAAAATAAACACTAAAAAAATCAACCCACTTCATATGCCTCTGACTCAATTTAGTTTGACTGCTAATGAACTATAAGGCATGGTTGTCTTTATAAAGAATAAACTATTAGGCATAAAATAATACCTCTATTTATTCAAGGATTGTTTAATAGAATATAATTCATGGTCACAAACTAAGTATTTCTTGTTTACCTCATTGATTTTCTCACTAAAGTGGTAAACTAGTTTTCCTTCTTGGCTTAAAACAACTTCTATGGCAGTCCCACTAACGTCACACTCTACTTGGAATAACTTGTTAAAATCAAGAAAAGTTAGGATAGGTTTCTCTTTGATTTCCATTTTTAAGAACTAAAAACTTTTCTTAGATTCCACAATCCACTTAAATTGGTTTTAGTTCATTTTGATATTTTCAACTATTAGAGCATAAATGCCACTAAAATTCTTAATGAATTTTCTATAAAATATAGCCAAACTCTGGAATATCTTCACCTCAAATGTGGTTCTTAGAGTAGGCCATTATACTATGGCCTTGACCTTCTCTTTATCCATCTTGTATCCCTAATGAGAAATGATAAACCCCAAATAGACCAACTCTATCTTCATAAAACTACACTTATTGAGACTAATTAATAACTTTTCTTCTTTCAACTTATTTAAGACCATTCTAAGGTGTTTAAGATGTTCAGCTCTTGACTGACTTTAAATCAAAATGTGATCTAAGTAAATAATAAAAAAAATTCCTATAAAATACTTAAGTACTTCATTCATAAGCCTCATGAAGGTACTTTGGGCATTAATTAGTTCAAATGGCATCATAATCCATTCATAAAGTCCATCATTGGTCTTAAGAGTTGTCTTCCATTCATCTCTCTTTGATCCTAATCTAATGATAGTCACTTTTCAAGTCTATCTTGTAAAAGTACCTTGCACCACTTAAACAATCCATGAGATCTTCAATTCTAGGTAATGGAAATCTATACCTAATTTGAATCTTGTTTATAGATCTAGAATTCATACATATTCTCCATCCTCCATCCTTCTTAGGGGTTAAGACTATTAGAATGACACAAGGAATTAAACTATCTCTGATTAAGACTTTATATAAAAACTCATGTACTTGCATTTTTATCTCCTCATTCTCTTTTGGTGTCATCTTATAAGCTGCCTTATTTGGTAGATTAGCTCTTAGAATCAAGTCTATATAGTGATTAATGTTTCTCATTGAAGGTAATTAATTAGTTAAATCATCCATATCTATATCAACAAACTCACTCAATTTTTTTTGGATATCTAGAGGTAGATACATCAATTTAATAGTTGTAATAAATTTTTTAGGTTTGTAAACTATTGGGATTTTTTTCCTTACATGGGAATAACTTCCCCTAAGAACGTGATGAAGTGATTAATTGTCCAACATGATAGCACACTGATATCTCATGTAAGAAGAGTTCTTGTGCACACACCAAAATCATGTAGTAAGGGGATAATTCTTAAGAGTTTTATCACACAAAGGTGTACTCATAGACATGGGCACTTCAACATATACAAAATACTAAGCTTCATTATATAATCCATATTAACATATGTACATTACTTAATGATCAAAAAGAAAAATATGCATTAACTATAACTATTAACATTAACTCAGTTAAGTAAACAACAACATACATGATTCCTAACATTATCTCCATGGTTAGATAAAAAATAACATTAATTCAACACAAGACTCATCCATCATATTAATAAGTGATCTATAAATATTACATGGTTTTATATTTACAATGAAACTCACTCATATAAACTCTATCAATAATATCCAACTAAACAAAAACATTATTATTATCACCAAATATTTAACCCTATAGGATATTTTTCAAGCCTCCTCCAAATTTGGGAAACATGGGAATATTTATAGGTATATGGGTTTACCTATGGTAGAATTAGACCTCTAGGTTAAGGGCTAGCTCCATGAATTTACCTTGAAGTGCTTATCACTTACACTAATTGTTTGATTGTGGGAAAAGGGATAGAATTATGCATGAAATAAATCTAATATAAGGGGGTGGTATAATATAATAATTTACACAATACCATCATAATTCTTTCACTAAGAAATAAGAGTGAACCATAGGTCAATTGCAAACACTAAGTATTATTTTTCACTTGAAAATAGACCCATACACTTGACAACACTTCATATGACCTACTAGAGTGAAACAACTTGCATCAAACATGTAAGGATTGAGAGAAAGCAAGGATAGATGAATATATCGTAACTATTCCATATAAATATCTTCACACACTTTAAAAAGATGATATATGAAATCAAAATAAATTTTAATTATTGTTCAAAGGAAAATTAAAATATCAATCTATCAAGGCTTCACCATACATGGACTGGAATTAGTCTACAATAGCCAAAATGGCTAGTATTTATAGAATATGAGATAGAAATGAGAAGAATGGAGTCCAAGAGTCATAAAAACATTTTTAAATCTGAAAGGAGTTACATATATAGGAGAAAGGAATATGTAACATACTATTCAAGGTATACTTAGACAAATTTCCTTCAAAGGCATGAAACTAATCAAATGTGGTGTAAGAGTCTCTCAATTGGCTTCTTGAAACTGTCGTCATCATTTGGCCTTCCTTGAGTACTCCATAATAGACTAGGGATATATTATATGATTTTTTAGTGAAGTTGGGGGGGGGGGGGGTGTGTGGTTATAAAAAAACACCAACATGTATTTTTTGTGTACCTAATCATTAACATTCTTTTAGACATGATTTTTCACTACCTACAGTAATAATCACCCTCTTCTCACTCAACCTTCACACTTGTAACCAAAGAGGTCTTAAATTTTCCAAAAAAATCCATGAAATGGATTTTATTACACTTTTAAATGGTCCTCATACCATTATATCCATCAAGTAGACCTTAAAAGGCCTCCCAATTGAAGTTGTCACCTTCTCACTTGGTGATTAACACTCCTTCACTATGCCATTCTGGGCTGGCTAAAGTGGTGTTACCATAGGTACTTGTGAACTCTTATGAAGCATGAAATTAACATGTGGGGTTATATTATGTTCCAATATACCTCCAAAAGTTAATTTCATCCTTTGAAACCTCTTTGTACCTACACAGCACATAAAACTATCAAGAACATCCATTTTCTACCATGTTCGTACAAGTAGGGTAGGATCCAACTCGATGGGAAGTATCCCTAGGGAGTCTTATGAAATTACAAGTCACTTTCTTTCTCAAAATATCACTCTTATGTTCTTTTCCTTCTTCATCCTTCCAGTCAGGTCCTTAACAAGGGTTTTAGAGGGTTTTAGGTGTTTCTGACCCTTAACATTTGTTCATAAAGGTTTGATGTTCAACCTATGAATAATTTCCAAAAGATACCATTTTTTGACCCCATTAAACTTATCCCATATTCATTTTCTCCCATTATAATCCTCTATGTAGGTGTGAGCTTCCCAAGTTGACCTTTCAAGTTACTCTCTCTATTCTGCATACCCTGTTATGACCTTAAGCTAAGAAATGGCTTAATTATGACTCTCCCTACAAATTTAGGGTTTAAAAAAACCTAATATATCTATATGAACATGTTCCAATAATTTTTAATTCTTATTTATTGTTATAAATGGAAAGGACCCCCTTTAGGTATTAGGCCTATACTAGGCCTAGTAGAGTTTGACTGCATACTTATAGGTTAAGACTACCTTATTTGGTTTATAACCTTGAAACTTTAATCATGATTATTTGTATATAATAAATTTTTACACCTTTTTATCAATGTTGTAACACCTTTTAAGTCATATTATTACCATTTTCATGCTAATCCTAAAGGGTTTCATTCTTTGGGAGTGCCTTTTGTCTAAGATAGAACAGAGGGCACTTCCCCTATTGCCTTAGGCAAAAAGATGATACAAGGGTATTTAGTAAGTGGTGGGAACCATTTTTATAAATTTACTTGGCCATATCACATTAATTACTCCCTCAATTTTGACAAACCCCCAAGGTAGACTATGTGTAACTCACTGATTGTAAGGTTTTATGTGTTGACTATAGGTTACTTTTAAGAACTAACTCTTGCCCTTTTCTAAAAATTATGGGAATATCATGAAATATTCATAAAACTATGAGGTTTATTCATACATGTTCATCCCCCCAATATTTTTTATATCTTCAATGTATACCCATATTAAGGCATAACTTGTAGAGTATACTATATATTGACTACAAGTGTATGTCTTGGAGCTTTCCTATAGATATTTATTTTGTCAAAACTTGTGTCTCACACTCTAATGTCTTTTTTAAATATCCAATACCATTTGAAATTAATATGTATTCATTCAAGTTATATTCATGTTATTCCAACCTTGAGGCAGTCATAACTTAGTGCACAATCACTTTACCACTAGGCTATAGATGGCCATCTAAGAGCAAAAGGCACCTGTAAGTTTCATTTCCTCTTTGGAAACCTATGTCTCACACCCTAGGACCATTTTAAGGTTATTAAACCAACTTAAAACAATAAATTTTCAAGCTTTCAGGTCTATTAAATAAGATTTACTTTATGAAATTATAGATACCTTTTTTTAGGCTATAGGTTGCCTTTTGGGGAGCAACAATACACTTGTAGGTGGTAGTATGGATCAAGACCATGGATTCTCACTCCTTTCAATCACTTTGCAATACTAGTGTTCCTATCAACCTAATAAGATGACTTAACATGAATTTATTGTCTTCTATTTCTATCTTAGAGTGTAAGGTGACCTACAGTTCATGATATTGTAGAGAATATTGTCCTTCTATAGTGACAAAATACATGGCTTGAGAGCCTTCTTTACATCACTTGTGGGACCAAACACCCATTCTCCTTTTTCAATATAATATCCCTTAATAAAATATACAATATATGTGAATTTAAATTCATCAAGAATCTATGTCACATCATTATATAGTAACACCAAAAGTGGTTAGGGATCTATTCTAGGGTTTTTAGGGAAATGAGTCCTTGAACTCAGATTTTTACATATGCACATAGCCTTTTAATTCTGTCTACCAATATAATTATTCAAACATGGTTATCATGGCACCTTAAACATTATATAAACTTAATACCATGAAATATTCTCAAGTCTATATGAGAGCCACTTGTAGGTGGATATTTCAATATACAAGACATTGACTATGAATATGGGTAGTATGTATGATGTATGCTTCTATAACTAGCTCCAAACGTTCAAAAAGTATTAAAATTAATCCTTTATTCCTCATGGGACCCTGAACCATTTCCTTTTATTCACTTCAAACATGATCAACTTCTTTTAAGACACCTGTAGATACACATCAATGATGTATGATTGTTTGTGTAGTTTGCATTGACTATCACAATCCTTTATGTGCTATTTGGAGGGTTTGGATTGTTTGATCATGTTCCAATATGGTTTAAAACATCTTGATACTTCTAATTTCACCTCCATGACCATGCTCATAGATTTACACACAATGACTATATATGGGTACTTATAAGGAGTTGACTGTGTGTCACCTTCTTGACTACAACTATTATGTGAAACCTTTTGAAATTGAGTCTTTGAAAGGAAGGAGACTAATATGAATTTATAATAATGGATTACATCAATATATATTTTATATAAACCCATAAAGGAAATGAAAACCTTTATAATTTATGAACATGTTTGCAACTTCACTAGCATACTCCACATGCAACTTAAGAGGTTTGAAATGATAAAATCAACTCCAAACACAAAACCAGAGATGGGATATATGAAATAAGGAATTACACATGTTATGAAATAAATTTCACTAATTGGATTGTATGAACAAGCCCAAATAGAAGCAAACCTTTAGGGTGTGGGGATTGATAAGAAAAATGAGACAATCAACTTCTTAAGAATGGTTCATAAAACATATGAAACCATTATTAAAAATATTACCATTAAAATTAATTATACCAAGTTTAATATTCACCACTAGGATCATTTGACCTAGAACCTCTCCTACTGGCCATACCATCAAAATACATATTGACTAATTTTATATGTCTTATCGAGTGATGGATAAGAGAAATGGTTTTGGTCCATTTTTGGCACTTATTGTTAGGGTGTGGAGCTAAAAGCTTCACCAAGGAGCATACTTAAATAGGTTCGGGTCTACACAGACACCGGCGTCGGTCAGGAGCGACCGACGTCGGTTAGTAGCAGTTGCAGAGATGCCGACGTCGGCGATAGGGTCGGCCGGTGATGATCACAGGCGAACAGGTAGGAACCGACGTCGGTTACCTGCGTGTTCAGAAATCTATTTCCGTGGACAGCAGCGAGTGTTTACATGATAAGTTTGAGTCGTGGACTCAAGCTTGCATCTCTATTATTAGCAATATTATTTTTAGAGCCCTTGTTCAAGAGGCTTAACTGTTTGTTGTAAGAGCATGCTCAAGTTTCCTATTTCTATATGTAGGAAGATCTTCTTAGCTTAGATTGTAAGTGTTGAGTGTAGAACTGTAAGAGTAGAACATTGTGAATGTTTGAAGGACAGTACAGAGTTGCATCAATCCAGGTTGTTGGATTTGAGTGTACTTGAGAGAGAGCTCTTGAGGAATAGAGATCTAGTGAGAGATCTTGTGTGCATCTGAGAGAGGTGTGGAAGAACGAAGTTTCTTCAAATTATATTCCTATTGTAAAGAGTTTCAATACAAGTTTTCAGGGTGTTTTCTTATATATCTTGTTCTGTGCTATTTATCATTTCAGTTACTTATCTATCTGATTTATTTCCGCGTTTATTGCTTTCACAAGTGTAATCTATTGTTGGTTTGATCCCCCAACAAGTGGTATCAGAGCCTTGGTTACAGGTTACAGGTTACAGGTTACAGATTACAGGTTGCTCACAGGTGTTTCTGCAGGAATTTCTGTTTGAGTGGGAGAAGCAATGGCAGAAGAAAGTAAGCTGAGAATGGAAAAGTTTAATGGCAAGAACTACCAACATTGGAGAATGCAGATAGAGGACTATCTGTATCAGAAAGATCTCTACTTACCGTTAGGTGGGATAGCAAAGAAGCCCAAGGACATGGAGGATGAAGAATGGGAAGTTCTTGACAGAAAGGCTCTTGGGTCTATAAGACTGAGTCTGGCCTCCACTGTGATATCTAATTTGTCACAGGCAAAAACAATGGTAGAGTTGATGACCACGTTAGCAAATATGTATGAAAAACCCTCAGCTTCAAATAAGGTATATCTTATGAAGCAATTATTTAATTTGCATATGAATGAAGGTGGATCTATTTCTACTCATCTGAATGATTTCAATGGAATCGTTAATCAGTTAAGTTCTGTCAATATTGTATTTGAAGATGAAATAAAAGCTCTTTTGATATTATGTTCTTTGCCTGAAAGCTGGCATGGCTTAGTAATGGTAGTTTCTAATACTGCATCTGCATCAAATATTTTGAAAGTAGAGGATGTGGTTAGTGTTATCTTGAATGAGGAAATACGCAGGAAAAGCACAGAAGAGACATCTGGGAACGCTTTAAATTTTGAGAGCAGGGGAAGGCAAAAAGAAAAGAGCAAGAGGAGATCAAGATCTAAGTCTAAGGTGAGAGGAAGATCCAAATCCAGGAATGGCAGGAAGCCACAATGCTGGAACTATGGAAAGATGGGGCACATAAGTAGAGATTGTTGGTCAAAGCCCAAGGAGGACAACCAACACGAAGGAAAGAAAGAAGCCAAGGTTGCAGGTATTGCACAGGATGCTTTAATTTTCTCTTTGCATAATAACATAGAATCTTGGGTATTAGATTCTAGTGCATCTTTCCATGCTACTCCTAACAGAGAGTATTTCAGTGACTATATCCATGGAGATTTTGGAATAGTGTACTTAGGGGATGATGAGCCTTGTAAAATAATTGGCAAAGGTAAAGTGCAGCTGAAGATGCAGAATGGCAACACATGGGTGTTGAGAGATGTGATGCATGTTCCTAGTTTGAAGAGAAATTTGATTTCTGCAGGTAAGCTAGGTGATGAGGGTTGTACAGTAACTCTCACAGCAGATTCTTGGAAGGTGACCAAGGGTGCACTAGTTATGGCCAGAGGTAAGAGAGAAGGTACTCTCTATTTTTGTAATTGTGTTACTAACAAATCTCCTTCAGTTTTATCTACTTCAGGTGTGGATTGTAAATTGTGGCACTCAAGGCTTGGCCACATGAGTGAGAAGGGGATGTCAATACTTAAGTCTAAAGGTATGCTTTCAGATTTGAAAAGTATGGATCTAGAATTTTGTGAGCA
This sequence comes from Torreya grandis, assembly GCA_037957365.1. Classification (NCBI taxonomy): domain Eukaryota; kingdom Viridiplantae; phylum Streptophyta; class Pinopsida; order Cupressales; family Taxaceae; genus Torreya; species Torreya grandis. The sequence goes on from JARHVA010010977.1 coordinate 14,797, forward strand.
TTGTGTATTTGAAAAATAGAAAAGGGTTAGTTTTCTCAAGACTGGGTCTACTAAGAAAAGGTAGAAGTTGCAGCTTGTTCACACAGACGTGTGGGGACCGGCTCAGGTAGCCTCTATTGGCGGATCACGGTACTATGTTACATTCATAGATGATGCCACAAGAAAGGTATGGATCTACTGTATTAAAAAGAAATTTGATGTTTTTGAGACTTTTAAGTTTTGGAAGGATATGGTTGAGAATGAAATAGGCAGAAAGTTAAAGTGCCTGAGATCTGATAATGGCGGTGAGTTCTGCAGTCTTAAGTTCAAATTGTATTGTTATACACAAGGAATCCGTAGGCAAAGGATGGTTCCAAGGACACCTCAGCAGAATGGTATTGCTGAAAGGATGAACAGAACTATCATGGAGCGTGTAAGATGTATGAGATTGCATGCAGGGTTGCCCTTAGAGTTTTGGGCAGAAGCAGTTGACACCGCAGTGTACCTGATTAACAAAGGACCCTCTATAGCTCTGGATGGTGGAATTCCAGAAGAGGCATGGATAGGTAAAAAGGTAGATCTCTCATATCTCAAAGTTTTTGGTAGTGAAGCCTTTGTGCATATAGATAAGGAAAATAGAAAGAAGCTTGATCCTAAGTCTATGAGGTGCACGTTTATAGGCTATGGCTCAGATGATTTTGGTTTCAGATTTTGGAATCTAGGAACTAACAAGGTAATCAGGAGCCGTGATGTTATTTTCAATGAAAGAGTGATGTACAGTGATCAGATAAGGAAGCTAGATCAATCTGGGTAGAGCAATAGTGAATTGGACGAAGTTATGGTCCAAAATGAGCTCGCGGGAAAAAGAAATAATCACTTGCAAGAAAACACAGAGACCAACGTCGACAGGGTAGGAACCGGCATCGGCAGTACAGAAACCGATGTCGGTCATACAGAAACCGACATCAGCATACCAGGCACCGAGGTCGGTCAGGCAGAACTGACGACGGCGAGTGACAGGTCTACAGGTGGCCGAGGTCGGTCACTATCAGAAAATTTGGGTGGATAGATTGTTGAAAACAAGTCCAAGACACCCACCAGGAGGTCTGAAAGGGTAAGTAAGCCTCCAATTAGATATTCTCCTTCCTTATATTATTTATTGCTAACTGATGGTGGAGAACCAGAGAGTTTTGAAGAAGCATTACAGGTGGAGTCTAGGAATAAGTGGGAGCGTGGCATGGTTGAGGAGATGGAGTCCTTAAGAGAGAACCAAACATGGGATTTGGTTGAATTGCCAGCTGGTAAGAGAACACTGAAGAACAGATGGACCTACAGGTTGAAGGAAAGTTAGGATGGACAGATGCGATATAAGGCTAGATTAGTGGTAAAAGGATTTGCACAAAAGCCAGGTATTGAATTTGGTGAAATTTTTTCTCCGGTTGTTAAGATGACTTCTATAAGGGTTGTATTGTCTTTGGTTGCTTTTGAGGATTTGCATCTCGAGCAGCTAGATGTTAAGACAGCATTTCTTCATGGAGATTTGGATGAGGAAATTTATATGGAACAGCCAGAAGGTTTCGAGGTCAAGGGTAAGGAGAAGTTTGTGTGCAGGTTAAAGAAAAGCTTGTATGGCCTCAAGCAAGCTCCAAGGCAATGGTACTTGAAATTTGACAGGTTTATGACTGAGCATGGCTACAGTAGGTGTCAATCAGACCATTGTGTGTATTTCAAGAGATTTGACAATGGTAGATATATTATTCTATTGTTGTATGTAGATGACATGCTAGTCGTAGGGTCTCACATGCAGGATATCTCAGAGCTTAAGGAGAAGTTAGCTCAAATGTTTGCTATGAAGGATTTGGGAGCAGCGAAGAAGATCCTTGGCATGAGCATTAGGAGAGACAGGAAAAATCACAGGTTGATATTGTCTCAAGAAGATTATGTGAATAAGGTGTTGGAGAGGTTTAATATGCAGGATGCAAAACCGGTAAGTACACCTATGGCTGGACATTTTAAGCTAAGCAAAGAACAATGTCCCAATTCACATGATGAGGTAGAGTACATGAGTACGGTTCCATATTCTTCCGCAGTAGGGAGTTTGATGTATGCAATGGTGTGTACTAGACCAGATATTGCCCAAGCAGTGGGAGTAGTAAGTAAGTATATGGCCAATCCAGGTAAGAAACATTGGAAAGCAGTTCAATGGATCCTTAGATATCTGAGAAGAACCAGTAGCAAACATTTGTGCTATGGAGGTTCAGATACTTCTCTACATGGCTATGTAGATTCAGATATGGCAGGGGATTTGGATGGCAGGAGAAGCACCACAGGTTATGTTTTTACTGTAGGTGGAACAATGGTTAGTTGGATATCTAAGTTGCAGAAGGTTGTAGCCTTGTCAACTACAGAAGCAGAGTATATTGCAGCTACAGAAGCTAGCAAGGAGATGATATGGATGACACGATTCATGGAAGAGCTTGGAAGGGAGCATGGGAGTTGCAGATTGTACAGTGACAGTCAGAGTGCAATCCATTTGGCCAAGAACTCGGTCTTTCATTCTAGAACCAAGCACATACAGCTAAGGTACCACTTCATACGGCAGGTATTGGAAGATGGTGAGTTGAAGCTGGAGAAAATTCATACAGACAAGAATCCTGCTGATATGCTAACAAAGTCGGTTACGAAGGAGAAGTTGAACTTGCATTCAACTTCTATTGGTCTTCATGATTGAGTTGAAGATGGAGGAGCTAGAAGATGATGCTGTACAGGTTGGTGCAGCTGGTTTATCTCCAAGTGGGAGATTGTTAGGGTGTGGAGCTAAAAGTTTCACCAAGGAGCATACTTAAACAGGTTCAGGTCTACACAAATGCCGGCGTCGGTCAGGAGCGACCGACGTCGGTTAGTAGCAGTTGCAGAGGCATCGACGTCGGTGATAGGGTCGGCCGGCGACGGTCACAGGCGAACAGGCAGGAACTGACGTCGGTTACCTGCGTGTCCAGAAATCTATTTTCGTGGACAGCAGCGAGTGTTTGCATGATAAGTTTGAGTCGTGGACTCAAGCTTGCGTCTCTATTATTAGCAATATTATTTTTAGAGCCCTTGTTCAAGAGGCTTAACTATTTGTTGTAAGAGCATGCTCAAGTTTCCTATTTCTATATGTAGGAAGATCTTCTTAGCTTAGATTGTAAGTGTTGAGTGTAGAACTGTAAGAGTAGAACATTGTGAATGTTTGAAGGACAGTACAGAGTTGCATCAATCCAGGTTGTTGGATTTGAGTGTACTTGAGAGAGAGCTCTTGAGGAATAGAGATCTAGTGAGAGATCTTGTGTGCATCTGAGAGAGGTGTGGAAGAACGAAGTTTCTTCAAATTGTATTCCTATTGTAAAGAGTTTCAATACAAGTTTTCAGGGTGTTTTCTTGTATATCTTGTTCTGTGCTATTTATCATTTCAGTTACTTATCTATCTGATTTATTTCTGCGTTTATTGCTTTCACAAGTGTAATCTATTGTTGGTTTGATCCCCCAACACTTATAAAGTAAATAAATAATGTAAATGGATTCAATTAAGCTAAAGGGTCACTAGATGAGGTTACCATATGTGCCATACTCTCCCATAGGTCGTACAACCACCAAAACTCCCTTTCTTTCAATTATTTTCATGATTTCACTTAACACCTAAAAGTATTTTAGTTATTACTAAAAATTAATAATAAGTTATAACATATTGGATGTTTAAATTAATTTTGGAATACTTGGACACCTTTGAAAACCATACCACCTTCATTTATGACTCAAATATAACCCTTAATGGACATAGAATGAAACAAGGACTAAATGTAACCATGACAAAGGTTAATGACACATTAAATGACATAAAATTGACCATAAAACACCCTATAACATGTTAACATACTAATAAAGCAAGTTTTGGACTATAGGGAGTTGACCTTTTTTTACTTGTGTTTAAAATTATCAACATTCTTGGTGATTTCCCAAGGGTGATATGCTTGTTATGCCAAGACCAGTAGCCTAATCCTATCCATTAGGCCATGGATTTACCTATCCATAAGTTTGACACTAATTTTTACTTTGAAACCACACCAAACACAAAGAAAAGACACATAAAACAAGACACAACCAAAAAAAATAAACATGTGTTCAACTAGAAACACTTATGGAGCACACACACAACTGAAAGAAAGAGACACCTAATATACTATTTACAAAACTTCACTCTTGAGGTGAAAACATCTTACCATACTTCAACCATGGTCAAATATTGTTCTTATTTCATCCTTGTCACTCTATGAAGGAAATCTAGCATCAGAAGCATGTTCATCAGGGATCACTTGAATATGTGTATGGTCAAGAAACTTACCATCTTTAGATATTCTCATGTCTGCAAGTAGACTATTCATATCCTTCATTAATTATCACTTTTGAATTCCAATGACCTTGATTAGAGTTTTAAATGAATTGGCCTTTATAACATCTGATTGGTACTCCTCAAACTATAAAATTGGAGTGATGAAAGTTGCCTCATCTTTGTCCTCTTCTAAGATAGAATATTCTTGGTACATGGAGTCATCAATTTCTCTCTCCTTTTGTTCCATCACTTTTGAATGTGGCTTTACCTTAGATGGAGATCTTAATTATTCTTTAAAGTCAACAAAATCTACCTTGTACTTATGAGATTATTCTATGACTATAGACTCTTGAACAATAGATTGGCATACAATTTCATGTTTGATGCAACACTCAACAATATGTTTGTTAAACTCATCAACAAACAAATTAGAGATAGAATTATGAGGAGGGGAAGTAACATTACTTAACTAATCAAAATATTGATATATAACATTGAATTTTTCCCATAATTCATCCTCTTCTTCCTCATGAATGTCATCATTAAGTGTAGTTTCATCAATAGCAAGCAGAAAGACATCATTCTTCCCACTATGGTGATCAATTAGGTTATTCAATCTATCATCATCATATGCATGGACCAACTAGTTACTCTCATTATCTTGTGATAAATAATGTACAACACTTATTTTATCTCCCTCAAATGGTTCTTCATGGATGATATAAGTGCCAATATTAGTTTACTCAAATTATGCATAAGGATCATGCTCCTAAGAATTTGAACCATACTCATATAGAAACAAGCTAGCTATTCCTTCAAGTTTAGAATCACCATCATCCACATTAGACACTTCCTTCTCATTGATAACATAATTTAAGTTAGAACTTGTTTCAACATATGGATCAATCTGAAACCCTGTAAGTGGATAATATTTTATGGTCACCTTGGTTCCATATCTTGTCCTAAAGGCCAAGAAGGACTAATCAGTTGAGAGGTAACCACCTATCTTGGCTATAAAATCTCTTGAAAGGAAGATTGAAAAGTGAACAGGAAGATCAACAACAATAATCTCTTAGAGGATGGGAAAACTAGGATAATAATTTAAGAAAACCTTGAATTTTTTGATCAAACCTATTGTCTTAGTAGGTGTACCATCTAACCAAAGAACTCCTTTACTATAGGTTTCATATTTTAGGTCCAACTTATCATCTACAACTTTGGGCATGATTGATGTAGAGGCACCACCTATCAACTATGTAATTGTGTACTAATTTATCCCCCACTATGAGAGTGATGTATAAATGTGGAGGTTTGTCAACTTTATTAAATGGTTCAACAATGTTATTAGGGGCATTAGTAAGAGCAACATGACCATGACTTTGACTTGAAAATGAAGGACTAGTAAGGATAGTGGACAACTATTTTTTCAAGAGCTCTTTTTGGGTAGGCATATGAGGGATATCCCAAAGGGAAATAGATGCCTTGAAATTATTCAATGATTTCACTATGTTTAGAGGAGAAGTGTTTAACTTATATTGAGTCTTAGAGGCAAAGATTTTTTTGGAACTTTATGAATTGAAACACCTTGAGTAAACCTTACCACATTTTGATTTGGAGTTGTAGAAGTGTTTAGGACTATCATGATAGTAGTCATGCTTTGATGCTTTGTAGGAGGATTAGATGAAATTTTAGGAACATTAAATCACCTCATAAATCCTTCCTCTTAGCCCTAGAGTTTTCTACAACAAAATTTCCTTGATTGAGAATAAAATTATCTTCAATTAGGAAATTGGTGAAGCTTTCTCCTCGGGGCTACCAACCTTTATTTACTTACATCATGACTTGATCTTTAGCTAATAGGATATGAGTGAATCCTCCTTAGGAAACTAGAGATTTTTTTCTACCCTCATTGGAATCCATAAATTGGCCTTGTTGTCAATCTTCTCCTTACACCAAGTTTATATGCACCGGTACCATCTCTCTTGTGTTTGAGGTTAAAGTAGGAAATTAGCATTACCAAGCCTATTGAAATTAGGCTACCCTTGACCTCCCCCTTTCCCATAGTGTTGAACATATTGATATTGGTAAGGATAAGTAGTTTGATAGGCACCTTTTTTCTAATTGGCTTACCTAGTTTGAGCCTGTAAGGCTAGGAATCTTATCCTATAATCAATATCATCTTTTGCCTTCTTAGGAGCATCTCTAGGCTTGGTGTTGGGATTAGGAATTTGTGACACACTTGGAGAATTAGCAAGAATATTAGGAGTAGAGGCATAGACACCTTAGGAGGCAACTTTCTTGCTTGAATGAGGCCATTATCAACTCTAATGGAAAGTTCATATGCTTTGGGAAGAGTGAATCCACCAATGGATTGTATCATGATGTTAATATCAGTACCAATGGATATTAAGTATGTATGGAATATAAAGGTAGCAAGTGGTCTCATGGGAAGAAGCATTGTATACTAATTATTTTTAAACCTCTCATTGAAGTCATGCATTATTTCCTTGGGAGCTCTTTGGATTACATTGAGATGATGTATGAGAGAAGTATGGTCACTTTCATCTTCAAACCTTAATGTTTGAGACACTCCAAATTAATCCTATGTTATGATGTATCCACTAGGAAAATTCCTATAAAAATAAAGTGGTTTACCTCTAAGGGACATGTTAAGGAGTCTAATTACAATATTTTCTTTAGTGACATTGTGGAAACTACAAAAATTGGAGATATCCCTGATGTGTTTACTAGGTATGGCATGACCTTCACCATTGAATGTGGGCACACTCTTTATATCATTAGGTGGAATAGAATCATATGCATCAAGATGGATTGGACTATTAGTATTAAAGGTAGGTAAATAATGTTTCCTATCCATGCTTTTTTCAAGATCTTCACTTTTTTGACTAACAAAATCCTCTTGGTCTTCAAAGGATAGATTAGGCTGAGAGTATTGAACTTCAAGAGGAGGTTTAGGCTGAATAGGTGGATTGATAGGACTGAGCACTCTACTAGAAGATGACCTAGTAATGACCATGAATTATGAGAGAAAAATTATGACAAAATAATGGTATACAACCATGTTTTACCTTGAGTGGAGTCACTAAATGCTGATTAGTACACCCATTTACAGTTGATGTTGTCAAGACCAACATTCACCTTAAAAAGTTATCTTGAGGATAATGGGTCCCATAGGCCATTCCAAAACTATTATAACCATATATTTCACCCTATAAGATGTTGGTCAATCCTCCTCTAGATTTTGGAAACATGGGAATACTTCTAGGTAAGTGGATTTACCTATGGTATAAATAGACCTCTAGGTTAAGGGTTAACTCCCTAAATTTACCTTGAAGTTCTTATCACCTACACTAACTACTTGCTTATGGGAAAAGGGATAGAATTATGCATTAAATATAGTTTATTTAAGTTTTTGATACACTAGAATGATTTACACAAGACCATCATACTTCTCTCACTAAGACACAAAAGTTATAATACTAGCTTCAAAGTCCTAAAATACTCTAACATTAATATTTCAATATGGAGGTGATATGCATGAGGATTATCAAATTTAATTAAAACATAGGCTATTTATAGAAACTAAGGCTGATGATACACTTGAAAACATACCCATACACTTGACAACACTTCATATGACTTGTTAGAGTGAAACAACTTGCATCAAACATTAAAGGATTGAGAGAAAGCAAGGATAGATGAATATCTCCTAACTATTCACTATACATCTATTCACACACTTTGATAAGATGATATATGAAATCAAAATATACTGTATATTTTTTTCAAAGGATAATTACAACATCAATCTAGTAGGCCTTCTCCATACATGGAGTGGAATTGGTCTACAAGAGACAAAATGGCTAGTATTTATATAGTATGAGAGAGATGAGAAAAATGGAGTCCAAGAATTAATATAACATTTGTCAAGATGAAATAAGGAGTTAAATATATAGGATAAATTAATATAGAACAAACCATACAAGGTCTACTTAGACAAATGTCATGAAAGGCATGAAACTCCTTAAATGTGGTGTAAGATTTTCTCAACTGGCTTCTTGAAATTGCCTTCATCATTTTGCCTTCCTTGAGCACTCCATATCAAAATAAGGATAGATGAGATAATATATAGTGAAGGGGGGGAGGGGGTTATAAATAATCCAAAACATGAATTGGTTGTTTCCATAATGACTAGAATTCTTTTGGATATGAGTTATCACTACCTACAGTCATAATCACCCTCTTCTCACTCACCCTTCACACTTGGCATCGAAGAGGTAATCAATTCTCTAAAATAGTCTATAAAAGGGAGTGTATGACACTTTTAAAGGGTCATCATGCCCTTATATCCATTAGGTAGACCTTAAAAGGTCTCCCAATTGAATTTTTCACCTTCTTACTTGGTGATAATCTCTCCTTCACTATGCCATTCTGGATTGGCTGAAGTAGAGGCCCATGTGAACTTTTTATAAATCATCAAATTAACATTATGGGTTATATTATGTCCCAATCTACCTCCAAAAGTGAATTTAATCCTTTGAAGCCTATTTTTACATGAAAAACACTCAAAACTATCAAGAAAATTCATTTTCCACCCTCCCATACAAGTAGGGTAGGATCCAACTTGATGGGAAAGAGCCTAAGGAGTATTTTGTAATTCCAAATCACTTTATTACTCAAACAATCCCTCTTAAGTGCCTTTACTTCTTCATCCTTCCAATTAGGTCTTTAACAAGGGTTTTAGAGGGTTTTAGGTGTTTTTACCCTTAACATTTATTCATAAAGGTCTGACATTCAACCTATCAAAAAATTACATAAGATACAAGTTTGGGACCCCCTTCCTTTAACTCCCATGCTAAGCCTTCATGTAGGTGTGAGCTTCCCAAGTTGACCTCTCGAGCTACTCTCTCCATTATGCATACCTTGTTATGACCTTAAGCTAAGAAATGGCTTATCTATGACTTTCCATATAAATTGAGGGTTTTAACACACATAATATCTCTATATGAACATGTTAAAATTATTTGGAATTATTATTTAGTGTTATAAATGTAATGGACCCCACCTTTAGGCATTAGGCCTAGACTAGGCCTAGTAGAATTTGACTACATACTTTCAGGTTTGGACCACCTTTTTTGGTTTCTAATCCCTTTAAGACTTTCATCATGATTTTTTATGTCTATAAAAACTTTCTAAACCTTTTTTAAATGTTCCAATACCTTCCAAGTCATCTTCTTACCATTTGCATGTTAAGCCTACAGGGTTTGGTTCTTTAGGAGTGCCCTCTATCTAAGATAGAACAAAGGACACTTCCCCTATTATCTTAGGAAAAAGGATGGTATGAGGGTATTAATTAAGTGGTAGGGACCATTTGTACCAACTTATATGACCAGATCACATCAATAATTCCCTCAATTCTCATAAACCCCTAAGGTAGACTATGTGTAATCCACTGACTATAGGGTTTTATGTGTGGACTATAGGTTGCTTTTGAGAACCAATTCTTGCCCTTTTATCCACATGATGGGAATATCATAAAATATTCATAACATTTTTAGGTTCATCCATACATGTTAATCACCCCAATATTTACTATATCTTCAATGTATACCTAGATTAAGGCATAACTTGCAGACAATATACTATATGTTGATTACAATTGCTTGTCTTAGAGATTTTTTGTAGATATTTCCTTTGTAAAAACTTGTATCTCGCACTATAATATCTACTTTAAAATATCCAATACCATTTTACATTCATCTATATTCATTCAAGTCATGTTAATTATATGCCAACCTTGAGGCAGTCATACCTTAGTGCATAACCACTTTACCATTATGATGTAGATGGTCATCTAAGATAAAAAGGCACCTGTAAGTTTCATTTCCTTTTTGAAATCTTGTATATCACACCCTATGACCCTTTTAAGGTTTTTAAACCAAATTCAAATAATAAATGGCCATGGTTATAGGTCCAATCATCTATATTTACTTTATGAAATTGTATGTAGCTTTTGTCAAATTGTAGGTGGCCTTTTGGGGAGAAAAGGTGCACTTGTAGGTGGTAGTATGGATAAAGACATTTTATTATCATTCCTTTTCATTAGTTTAAAACACTAGTGTGACTCTCAACATAATAGGATAACTTAACATGAATGTATGCTCTTGTCTTGCTATCTTAAAGTGTAAGGTCACCTAAAGTTCATAATACTATAGAGAATATTGTCCTTCTATAATGATAAAATGCATGACTTGGGAGCGTTCCTTACATCACTTATGGGACCAAACACCCACTCTCCTTTTGAAATATTTTAACCCTTCACAAATTATATAATAGGGATGCATTTAACTTCATCAATACTCTATGTCACATCATCATATAGTAACATCAAAAGTGCTTAGGGCTCTATTTTGGGATTTTTAAGGAAACAAGTTCTTGAACCTAGATTTTTACATATGTACATAAGATTTCAAGTCTAAATGCCAATATAATGATACAAACATGGTTATCATGGCACCTTAAACATTATAGTACCTTAAGGAAGGTCTCAAAACATGTTCCCATACCTCCATGAAACATTCTCAAGTCTCTATGAGAGCCACCTATAGGTGGACATTTTAGTATATAATGCAATGGAAATGAATATGGGTATCATGTATGATGTATACAAATATCTCTAGAACTTCACAATGTCTTAAAATGAATCCTTTATACCTCATGTGACCCCAAACAAGTTTAAATGCTTCACTTCAATGTGATCAACTTCTTTTAAGACGTGTAGATACACATCAATGATGTATAATTGTGTGTAGTTTAATTGATTGTCATAGTCCTTTATGTGATAATTGGAGGGATTGGATTGTTGGTTCATCTTATAAAAAGGTGTCCAATATCTTAATACTTATCATTGCACTTCCATGACCATGCTTAGAGTTTCACACACCATTACTATATATGGGTACTTGTAGGGAGTTGACTATGTGTCACATTATTTATTGCAACTGTCATGTGAAACCTTTTGAAACCAAGTATTTGAAAGTAATGAGATTAATATGACTCTATAAGCATGGATTAAATCAATATATCTCTGATATAAACCCATATAAGAAATGAAAGCCTTTAAAATTGATGAACATGTTTACAACCTCACTAGCATACTCCACTTACAACCTAAGAGGTTTGAAATGATAAAATCAACTCCAAACATGAAAATAGAGATGGGAGACATTAAATAAGGAATTACACATCCTATTTAATCAATTTCACCAATTGGATTGTACGGACAAGCCCAAACAAAAGCAAAACCTACAAGGTGTGGGGATTGACAAACAAAATGAGATAGCCATCTTCTTATGATTGGTTCATAAAGCATAAGAAAATATTCTTCCAACTATTTCCATACAAATGAATCATAAAATTTTTAATATCGACTACCAAGAGAATTTGATTTGGAACCTCTCCTTCTAGCCATACCATTAGAAGACCTATTGACTAATTTTGTATGCCTAGTGGAGTGATGGAGAAGAGAAATGACTTTGGTCCATTTTTGGAACTTCCAAAGTAGATAAAGCATGAAAATGGAGTCAAGGAGACAAGTGACAAAACTCCCTTTATTTCAATTGTTTTCTTGATTTCACTTAACACCTACAAGTTTTTAAATTAGTAATAATAAGGACTAATATGTTATGATATATTTTACATTGAATTTTTTTTTTTGAACATTTAGACACCTTGGAAAACTGTACCACCATTTATGACTCAAATATGACCCTTAAATAACATCGAATGACATAAGGACTAAATGTGACCATGACCAAGGTTAATGACACATTAAATGACATAAAATTGACAGTGACACACCATATAACATGATAATAGACCCCTATATTAAGTTTTAGACTATAGGGAGTTGACCTATTCTGACTTGTGGTCAAAATAGTCAACAATTATAAATTACATTCTAGGGTTATTTATACTTTGTTTTCCCTGACCAAGATAATACAAAAGTAAATACACTTAAGGTGACTCACCAACGATCATCAATACACTTGAATTATGGAATCCAATTACATCAATTTCCTAAGGACCTAGGCCTTTCCGCCCCTATATTCTCTTTTTGGTGTTGGATCCTTGTTATCGAGTGCCTATCTTTTTATGCATTGGTGTTGGATTCATGCTTGACTTATTCGCTTCCATCCTTGTGAATCACTCCATAAACATTCATTACTTTCTTCATACTCCACAAGTCTTTTGATAAGTTTTGAGTCCTTCATTCTCTAAAAATGTCAGGATTATTTTCCTTATATGGCCATAGCTTCCCTTAGGCTCATGCTAAAGTGATTAAGATTCCAATGTGTTGGCACATTAGAATTTCATGCAATAATGAGTTCTCACATGCTTACCTAAGGCATGAAATGAGGGACTAGTTCATATTGATTTTATCACATGAGGGTGTAATAATAGATAGGGCAGCTCAAACATGTACACAATACTAAGCTCATTCTATAATTAATCTTAACACATGGTCATTACCCAATGATCAAAAATAAAAAGATGGCATAAATGGTAATTATTAACCTTAATTTAGTTAAATTAACAATAACATAAATGATAAATAACATCATTATCTCCTTGGTTAGTTGAATAATAGTATTAAGTGTAGACACCAAAAATCCACACACCATGATTTTGAATGTTGAAATTCCCCTAGACCACCCTGGGACCCCCTTGGGACCATTTTGACCCTTTGACACTTAATTGAGCCTAACCCATGGTTAGTTTGACAAAACTAACTTAACCTAGTTGTTACCCACTTTTGACCCTTCACCTTCGACCATCGATAGTCAAGATGACCATCAATGGTCACCATGATTGTCGATGGTTAGGGTGCACCTTCTTACCCACCAAACATACAAGTCACCCCAATTTTCTTTTCTAAAAATATCTTGTCTTACTCCATGTGCAAGCCATTGCATGAGTGAGTTATAATAAGTCCTAGTTAACATCTTGTTGCAACTCTCTTGCCTTGCCTATAAGAAGAGAGGTGTAGGAAGGAGAAATCCATCTATAATTGTTATCAAGAGCTTGTACATTTAGAGTTCCTTTATTTTTTAGGTCAATTATCATAAGTAATCCAATAATCTAGCCTTTGTGTTAGAGAGACAACTTAACACCATAGCTCTACCAAAGCACCAAGTACCGTTATACTACCAAAATCATGTCAAACTCCACTAATGAGTCAACCACCTCAATCAATCACCTGATCAACTTTATACAAGATAAGTAGTTGTTTTCTAATATTCAATTAATTTATGTTCCCTTTTACTCAACCCAACACCAAATCATCTCTCAAAAATCCACGTTGTGATCCTATCAATCACATTTTTACTAACCTAGACCTACACACAATAACCATTGATGGTTGTCTCAATCACCAATGGTATGCCCAACCATTGATAGTCAGTTTGACTATTGGTGATCAACCTAACCATTGATGGTCACTATGGTAGGAAATAATAGAAAGTTATTTTCCCCTTGTTACCCCCAACCAAATTTAGTTTTTTTGTCCTTGCCTATTCACAAACCCCTACCTAATTTTTTGAAGTAGACCCAAACCATTTAACACTAGTACTAATTTGTTTATCATTAATTTAGTCATTTTTAGTCTATTTCTCTAGCAAGCATTTCTTGTGTTTAGTTTTAGTACTTTTTTATTATTGATGCATGTACTTTATATTCTATTTATAGACTTAATTGTTTTAAATGTGTGAATTGACAGCCCCAAGGAAGCTCTTACTTTTGAGATTTAGCCAGTGCTGGGAAATCCACCTAGATATCTATCTAATAAACAAATTTTATTTAGTGTTATCTTATTTTCAGGTCATCCTCCCAATCCAAGGAGGAGTTCTTCACAATCATCTGATTCAATGCATGCACAACCAAAAAAGTTTTTCAACCATACTCATATTTAGTTTCTTCTTCTTCTTTTTCAAAATATAAGCTGAAATTAATTGAAAGATTATGGCATGCCTGGTGGGACCTTGAGTCTTTACTTTGGGTTTATTCTCTTTGCATTTGTGTGCTCTTCTCTCTATCTATGATCATTAATGAAATTCAAATTTATTTTGGGCTTAAAATTAAGTGCATACATTAGTTTCTTTCAATTTTATCTCACATAGTTTAACTTAAAGCAACGTAATCCTATCATAACATCACTTTTTTTACACACACTAAACCAAACCACTTTCATCAATTAAACATTAAACAAACTTGTGATAAGGCTTGAATAGGATCTCATCACCTAACGTTAACCTTACCCTTTCTTGGCAATCCTACTTAGAGGTCATTACCAAGGAAAGAACCAACTTAGCTCTCTGGTTGAGTATAAACTCTGGAAATCAATATATATTGGATAAGCACCTAACACCCTTATCATTGTGGTGTGTGAAGTGAGAGGGTAGACCCCAATAGCTAGCCACATATTGATTCCAATATAGATTCCTTTTGGGAACATAAAAAACTTGAAACCATCTATAGATTTTCTCTCTAGTACCTATTCTACAAGACAATTTTAGTCACACATTTCTTTAAATCTTAAGTCATAAGCCAAAATAGAGACTAAAAGGAACCATTAGGAATTAATGCACTCTTTAGAGTGTGATTGATTTTCTTGACCATTTCTTGTCTTCTATCTTTTTGAGTGGTGAGAATGTTTGTGTTTTCTCCCCCTTACCTTGGATGGTTCTTACTCACTATCAAAGAAAGAATTTAGTAGAGCAAAACCCATCACCAAACCAATTAACCTCACCCACCTCCTCATCTATGGAATACATATTTGAACCAACAGACTCTCCTCACCATTTAAGAAGTCTCCCTTTCCCTCAAGAAGTTCTCCAAGGAGATGATTATTTTCCCACCTTCCTAGACAATAATCCTATGGCCCTCCAACATTACCTTAACACTATGCCTCACCACACCCCTATTTCAATTCCACCTAGGTATCCACCTTATGGCATGCCTTCCCACCTCATGGGAAACACCTCTATTGTTATGGTTACCACCCAACCTTTGGCTACCCAAGCCTCTTGATCTACCAACAACCCCCTTACTACAGCCATAAAAATCCAACCTTCCCAACCTACTTACACTCTTATACCTTCTACCAATACCATCTCCTCTACCTTAGGATCAACCCAAGTAATATCCACCTATACTCCCCTTACTATGGGAGTACCTATCACTAGCATTGACAACCTCGCCTTGATCAGTGCCTCACTTTAAAGTCTTATGTTACCTATACCCTCTACCTTACCACTAATTACTGTAAAACTCACTACCCTTCCTTTGGTCACCAACCTAACCACCACTTCTACTCAATAGATGTCAATTTCACCAATCCTAGGTCATGTCCCTAACTTACAAGGCTAGGAACCTCTACTTAGTACCCAACCACCCACATCCATCTACCCTTGCATCGCTTCCACCCAACCACCAGTGTCTAAATACCAATATGTGGTGGCCTCCCAACCTCTTACCTACTATCAATATGCCACCTAACCATCACAACAATATGCACCTTACAACCTTTTAGGTTAACAACCCCAAGCAGACCTCATGAAGATGCTCATGGATAAGATGACTACCTTAGAGGCATCTAATTATGGAGATAACAATATATTATCATATGATTAGATCTATGATGAACCCATTCATCCATCTATTCCTATCTGACCCTATCCTCTTCAATGGGATCTTCCTAAATTCTCCAAGTTTTAGAGTAAGGAGGATCCCTAGTAGCATCTTAGGGAATTTAGGCACTCATGTTACTTGATTAACTATGATGATGCCCACCTTCTCCATAATTTTCCTATATCTTTGTTAGGACTGACATCAGATTGGTATAGTGCCTTACCTAAGCATTCCATCTTCTCCTTTACCCAGCTAGTTTAGAATTTCATGGATCATTTCTAGATAAATTTTCCAAGAAAGTTTCCATCACCAACCTTTACTCCATCTAAAAGTTTGATGATAAATATATTACTACTTTTGTATCTCATTGGTGGATCCTCATCAACCAAATCTCCTTTTCCTTGCCTCAACCTAAATTGATCAACTTTTTTCTCAAGCATGTGCTAAGCACACATCTTACACATTACATGTCTAGAGCTTCTAAACCTTCAATGAGGCTTTTACCATGGCACATAAGTTAGAGAATAGAGACATTGACAAAGGAAAGCTAAAACTAAAAAATAATAAATCTACCTACAAAACCAATGAAGCTTATGCCTTTAAGCCAAACAACCAAACCAATATCAGAACCAAGAGAAAGGGCACCACCAATGTAGTTATAATTAAATCCACTTACCCATCATCTACCAAAAAATTAAATTCCTCTAGTTCCTCAAATCAAACCATGAGAAACCAAAACTAGAACCCCCCAAAGTAATTTACTCCACTCAAATAATATTATTCTTCAATCCTAGAGAAGTTATTAAAATCTCATATCATATAACTTCCCCCTATCAAACCACCTCAAAAATTTGACTCCTCTTTTTCTACTCCTAGTTGGTATAAAAATAATGATCTATGTGCCTTTTAACTAGTAGTAAGGCATGACGTTAGTAGGTGCAACACCTTCAAGAGCATCATCCAATATCTCATTAACAAGGGGGAGCTTGTGTTGGATAACCCCAACACACCTCAAAACCAAGACCTTGACATTTTTTGATAGCCTTTTCCCAACCTTGTGGCAGCCAAGAATGAGATCAACATGATTAAGTGATCTCATGATGCTCATACTATTAACATGGTTCTTTACACACTCAAACCTACTAACCAACCTACATATTCTTCACCTTCATCACTTATTGAGGTAGTGGATTTACATTCTCCTCTTTTGGAAACCCAAATATAGGGATCCCCCCTTTCTCCTCCTCTAATATTGAGGTAGTAGATCCCTCAACCTCTCTTTCGATCAACATGCCAGAATAAGTGCCCATCTTACCTTCCCCCTTAACCACCGAGCAACTTACTAACCATTTAAAGATCATTCCCAAAGAGAAAGTCCCCATGTTTGCACCTCCCATAGCAGGGTCACCCATTCAAACCTCACATCTTTTGATTGAGTAAGAGGATGAGGTTATCATCCCTTTTTCTCAACATATAGACTTATCTTTTAGATCTACTATCTAATGAATAAAACCAACCTAGAAACCATTCTCTAGGTTAGTACAAAAATTGGAATTTGTTTCCAACCATGACATGGATTAAGCCACCTCTATAAGTAATTGGGTCTACCTTATATCACTAAATAAGAACCTATAACTACACCACTAACAAACTCACCTACCCCCTCCATTGTCCATACTCCTATCCTATCAACTAAAACAATATCAACTTCTACTAGCCTAACAATTATTAAGCCATCTAAAGCACCTAAACCTCAAGTGACCAAATCACCTTCTCAAACCAAACCAACCAAGAACATTGGCACCTTCCCTAAATAGAGTCTTAACCACCCATCTATGAAGGTGGATCTTACCTCACCCAACCCCATAACCATGTGAGTAGAAATACCAAAAGGTCAGAGAACTAAATTCCTACTTCCCTCCACCTTTCCCTCAATCTTGGGGCCTCATCCCTCCACTATGATTAGGAAGTCAGTTGTCCCAGCTAAATCCCAACCACCATTATTGGTCACACTAGGACACTTACTTCCTGACCAAGCTAACTAACTTGAAACCTATTCCATCAAACCTATCAAAATCCACCTTAAAAAAAACAAAATCACCAGCCAAATGTGTTACCTTACCCAAACCTCCCATCACCAAACCTACTACTAAAAGGACTTCCACCTTACCATCTAATACCAAAACACATAAACTTTCTCCAACTTTAACTGAGTCCTACTCCACCATTTTCCAAAGGTTATTTAAAGATTATTACTTGACCTTACCCCCTATCAGTTCATTTGACCCTCTCAATTCAAAACCCATTTGGTATGATGACAGCCAAGTGTGTTCCTATCATAGGACACCAAGCCATGAAATAAAGAACTATAAAACTCTCCAAACCATTATCCATCAAGTATATGATAAGGATTATATTTTAATAGATGAACCTCTCATGGGCCCATTACCATTCTAACAACCAACAACCACTAGCCAAAACCTACCTATTCCTCCACTCTCACCTCAGAGTGATGAAGAACCAAACAACTCTCATACCCCAATTATTCCCTTTATCTATACCATTAATGTGGTCATGAGATCATAATAAAAGGATAAGGGGAGGGCCAAAGTGTCCATCCCATGGACATACCCATTTTATACGTCCTAACAAAACCTTAACTAAACATCTTCACCCAAACCCAATGTATCTATCTTAGGTACCTCTTAATCTAACCCCTCTGAGTCCATCAGAAGAGTGGTGATCAAATAACTTCACCAAGACCTAGTGAATATGAGATTATATGATTTTATTAATATATCACCTCATAATCATCAAACAACGATAGAGTCATTGAGATTTATAAAGGTCCAAATTGAAGACCCTCAACCTCTGGCAGCCTTTGTTAGTGCTCTCAAGATTTCTAACCTTGTCACCTTCAATGATTTGGAGATACCTTATATCCACCTTGATGTATCATATCCCTCTCTCTTTATTACATCTTACATCAACCAAATCCACATCGAATAGGTCATTATTGATGGGGGAGCTATTATTAATATCATTTCCTCCCATGCCTATAACCAATTCAACCTTCCAGGCAATGTCATGTCTAAAACCTTGATGATCCTCCATTCCTTTAATGACACCATGAACACTACCCTATGAATGCTTATCCTTGGTATATGTGTAGGACCTATCACACTCCCTAAAATCTTCTATGTAGTGGAAGGTGAATTATAATTCAATGTTTTGCTAGGATGACCCTAGATCCATTTCCATGGGTTGCACCCCATCTACCTTGTATCATTGCATTAAGTTTGATGACGGAGGCTAGGTAATCATCATCCAAGATGACCCAAGTATTTTATCAACATGAAACATGACCTACCAACCCAAAAATGTCCTCTTAAACCCATCTAAGACACCTTCCTTAACCAAAGATAAGACCACCACCACAAAAGAAGAAGTCACTCCTCCTACTAATGAGGCATAGATTAGTTCATCCATCCCCTCTAGTCAAATTCCCACCTCAGACCCTTTGGAATAAACATTACACCAAATTTCATTGAGGGAATATCGCCTCCTCACCCTTGATGTTTCCCTACCCCTTAAGAGTATGGAAAACCTAAACACTAACCTAGGTATGACCCTAATGTTAGAACCATTGACTGTTCCCTTTGGACCTCCCCATTGTCAAACCCATTTAATTTATGGGGGACTTGACAAGACCCTTGGTGTTTCTTCCACCTTGGTTATTTACCTCTAGCTTCTCCTACCTTGAAAATCCAAGCTTTACCAAAAGATACCTCCATAGGTATGCTTGGAAAGGATTTTGTCTTGGGTGGTATGGGTATGACCCACATGAGTTGGTCTTGATTGAGACTAGGACGCCTCATGTGAAACATGACCTTAGTTTCCTCCTACCCACCAATAAATAAACCAAACCACCTACTGCCACCATTATCAAGGAATATACCCCTTCCTCACCAACCTCTCTACCACCTATGTGTGAGGATGATGACATCATCCCAACTGACTTTTTTACTAATGTGATCAGCCTAGGACCCCTCACTTATCAGGAGGGGGAAAATGTAACCATTCCTTTGATTCATCCTTAGATGATAGGAGATGACTCTCCTACCATTAATAGTGTTCAATGTCAAGATGATGATTATATTCTCACCTACCTTAGTACCCTAGATTCTTCCTTCCAAAAATACCTTCTTCTCAAGACTTCGACCATGTTTAACTAATCCACCATGGATATCAACTTGGGTACGTCAAACAACCCCTGAATTGTCAAAATTGGTAAATCATTGAATACTGAGGAACTTTGGAACTTCCCCTCTTTCCTCCAAGACCACAACATAACACTCACTTGGTCTTATAGTGACATGTCTAGGATTAACCCTGCCATTGCTACATATAACATAGTTACTCACCGTGATACCAAGCCCATCAAGCAAAAACTTTGATGCATGCACCCTCACATATCCCTTTTTGTCAAAGAGGAGGTTCAATATTTTATATATGTCAACTTCATTAAACTTATTGACTACCCCTAATAGGTCTCAAATAACATGCCTATCACCAAAGCTATAAAGGGACTATGTATTTGTGTGGACTTTCATGACCTCAACCTTGCCTACCCCAAATTTGACTTTCCTCTACCGAACATTAACCATCTAGTTGATCTTACAACTGACCATGAGATGTTATCCCTCAAAGATTAGCATAAGACCACATTTACCACCCCATGGGGGACCTTCTACTATAGAGTCATGTCTTTTAGGTTAAATAATGCTAGTGTAACTTACCAACGTGCCATGACCTATATCTTCAATGACTTTATCCATAAGATTATAGAGGACTA
Source organism: Torreya grandis (assembly GCA_037957365.1). Classification (NCBI taxonomy): domain Eukaryota; kingdom Viridiplantae; phylum Streptophyta; class Pinopsida; order Cupressales; family Taxaceae; genus Torreya; species Torreya grandis. The sequence goes on from JARHVA010010977.1 coordinate 35,706, forward strand.
TATGGATGACCTTAAAAAAATCCAAACTCTGAAAGGATCATTTGGCCATTATCAAGATCATATTTGAGTGTCTTATCCATTACCATGTCCACCTAAACCCCAAGAAGTGTATTTTTGGGGTCTTATCAAGAAAGCTTCTTGGTTTTATTATCTCCCTTTGGGGAATCAAAGTCAATCCTACCAAGATCAAATTAATCCTCAACATGCTTCATCCTATCAACCTTAAGCAAATTTTTAGCTTACAAGGAATCTTCAATTCATTAATCAATTCATCTCCCATCTTTCATACAGATGCCAACCCTTATACCACCTTTTGAAGAAGGATGTCTCTTTTAAGTGGAATATTGATTGTCGAAAGCATTTGATTCACTCAAGATCTACCTTTTGTCTCCACCTATCCTTACCCATCCCAAGGATGACCAACCTTTCTACCTTTATATCTCTACTACTGATCTATCCCTAGGGGTAATGCTTGCTCATCAAGATGAATAACATGGAGATAAAGTCATCTACTACATTGGTTGCATGCTTGTAGAGTATGAGACTTGGTACACCCATACTGAGAATTTTTACCTATCTTTAGTCTTCATGTCCACCAAACTTTTCCACTACCTACTTAACCACAAAACCTATATCATAACCAATATCAACCCACTCAAATACTTGCACTCCAATCCATACCAAAACCAATTTATGGCCAAGTGGCTTATGCTTTTAGAATAGTTTGACCTTAAGTTCCTTTAGCAAAAGTCAATTAATAGGCAAGTCATTACCGACCAATTGGCTAAAGCACTATTAGTAGATAATCAATCTCCTCCTCTTACACTCCCTAATGAGTCCATTATGACCCTCTCTTAGGCAAACTTCACCTATCAAGTCACCATATTCTTTGATAGATCAAAATGTCAATGTGGTGGGGGAGTGGGTATCATTCTTATCCCCTTTGATGGTAAGCCTCTTCATTTGTCTTTCAATCTTGATTTTTAATGTACCAATAATATGGCTGAGTATGAAGCCCTAGTGATGCGCCTTCAAACTGCCTTAGCCCTAGGAGTCAAAATAATCAACATCTTTAGTGACTCCCAAATTGTGGTCAATAAAATCAATGGCTCTTACTAGTGTAAGATGATGGTTTGTATTATTACAAATAACTAGTTGATGAACCCTTAGCATCATTTGCATACTATTGCATCTAATCAACCCCATGATCTACCAATAAGTTCATCAATACCATGGCCTCCCTCACCTCTAAAATCCTATCTACACCCTAAATCCAATCTATCTATCATTATCTATAGACTTACCCAACCTTCTTATGTCAAACTAAATTCTCCCACCATTTTCCATGTGGAAGAGACCCAACCTGACCTTTGGTATCAATAGACCTTTGACTACCTCAACCTATCCATCATTCCTTCTGGCCTCTCTAGGAATGCTTGAAGAGAATTTATCTAGAGCACCTAATGCTATACCATTATGGGCATAATTATTTATAAACAAAACTTTTATGGCCTCCTCTTTCATTTCCTATGTAGTCACAAAGCCTCTCATGATATTAAATAAACACACAATGGTATTTGTGGGGAACACTTTAGTGGCCTTACTGTGGTTGAGAACATCCTTCATCTTAGATATTAATGGCCTAACCTTAACCAAGGCTATTATGATTATGTGAAAAAGTGTGTTAAATGCCATCAACACACCAATTTTCATCATGCACCTAGACATAGTCTTCACATTTCCATCAATTTTTGGCCCTTCTCACAATGGGGTCTGGACCTTATTGGTGAAATTAACCCCCATTCCTCACAATGACACCATTCTATCATCACTATGATTTAATATTTTACCAGATGGGTAGAGGTTATTTATATAATCTCGACCAAAGTAGAAATGATTATCAACTTTATCAACCATCATATCATCTATCACTTCAGTGTTCCTCATAAGATTATCACTGATAATGGTAAGTCATTTAAGAACAAGCAAGTCCAAGGTCTTTTTGATGGATTTGGAATTAATCTAAGCTTCTCCTCACCCTATCACCATCAAGTGAATGGATAGGATGAGGCCTCTAACAAAATTCTTAATAACATGCTAGTAAACATGGTCAATGACTCTGGTCAGGATTGGCATTTTCATAGCCCCTTTGCCTTATGGGCATATTATACTAGCATTATAACCCCTATGAGAGCTATACCTTTTTCTCTTGTGTTTGGAGTAGATGCCATCTTGCCTCTCAAAATCCAAATACCCTCTCTTCACATATCTCTACAAAATCTCATTTTCTAGAGTAATTACAATCAACACTACTTAGCTCAGCTTGAGTTGCTTGATGAGCATCATTTAGTAGCCCTTACCCATCTTCATACCTATCAATATCACATCAATAATGCCTATAATAAACACCTTAAAGTGTAATAATTTAATATTAAATACCTCATCCTAAAGGAAAATCAACATGTCACCAATATGGAGAAAAGCAAACATGGAAAGTTTGCTTTCAATTGGCTTGGACCCTATATCATAACCCACAAGTATGGATCATGATCTTACCAGTTATATTATCTCAAAGGCCACCTAGAATTGGATCCCCTTAATGATTCACATTTACATCCATTCTTTTGTTAATAAGGATTAAGTTCACCTTTTATTTTAACTTAAGATTATCCCTTTCTTTCAACCACATACATCCCCCTATTTTAGGGGCAACTAATTAAAAATAAATAATGTGATTATCCATCATAGTCATAGCCTAATCTTGAATAATAGGTACCATGGCTCTACCCATGGCATGATTCTCATGGTACTTTTCACCCCTTCATTGGGATGGATTCTCATGATCTGTATCACCTAAACCTCTTTACACCCAATCAACCTTTTTGTGCTTTTATTTTTGTCTTCATAAAGGTGAATCTTTGAGCCTATATAAGCATGTCTATGTCAAGTAAAATTAAACAAGCCAAAAGTAAAATCGACACCAATATCAATCATGGATCATTCCTAACATTCAAATACTATTCCCTCAAAGGATAGTTACATAAGCATATCTAAAATTACACAAAAATAAGGTAGACTTCTCTCTTGAAGGATAGCTATTACAAAGCTTTGAATAAATCACTTAAACTTAGGCCACTCCCTTGAAGGATGGCTGAGTAAAGCATTTGTTAAAAGCACAATAATTTCTTGAAAGCTTCCCACGTTGATCAACTTTTCATATCCAAAAACAAAGCAAAAGATCCATTGTCAAAATTAAAAAAAAATAAAACTAATCTTGAAAGCCACAATTGACTCTCACACAACATAGTAAGGTGGAAAATGCAATAAATTTTTGAAAGTAGACTTCCTATATACATCAGTCTATATTTTGTATGGCATAGACTTGTTTATACTAACTCTTTGGACACCTATAGAAGAGGCATGCTAGGCTCACAAGAAGGTTATATTTTTAACTATCTTCCCTTTACACACTATAAACAAGGTATTTTTGAGCTTACTTAATATTATGTGGTCAAGACACATTTTTACCCAAAAAATGATCACTAATGCAAAGCATTCAAAGGGCTCATGTTTATTAAGCCACTCCAACTTTGGTTTTGTTCTAGTACTTATCAAAGAAAAAGCACCATGTCCTTTTCTTATCCTATAATCACTAGTTGATATTCTCATTACAATATTTATCTTTTGATTAAATTTTCTATATTTCCATATAGTGTTGTTAATTATCTTACCTCGCATGCTTTACCCTAAGCAAGATAACTTCAACCATAATCATAACAAGAATATCCATGTGTGTCATTAGAAACACATAATCAAAATCATAATAAGCATAATAAAACCATCTCATCCATGAGTAATAAAATCAACCAACCATTTTCCACCACATGTCTACATCTAAATAATGAAGCAAATATTCATTAAAATTTAACATGTCATAAGCATAACCATAAATCAAAACCATCTCATGCCTAGATAGCTAAGTCTACATCAGTGTCTAGCATCCATAACATAAGCATCATACATAAGAAATATCAACATCATATCATAAGCATTAAACATCAACACAAATCATACATAATGAGCATAAGCAATAAACAAAGATCATATATATATATATATATATATATATATATATAATATGATTCGAATAACATAATAATGTGCATAAGTAGATAAACATGTCTATCTCTTAAAATGTACAACTCATCGCATTGACTCATAGGCTAGAATAAAAATGATATACAATTATGAGCTATGTCATGCCCTTGGCGCACCATTATTTATTGGTGCAGTACTTAGTATCAGTACCTATCCACCTATCCTTTTTTGTTTGACTACATATGCAGCCCACTGCCCTAGAATAACCACATTGGTACCACTTACCAAGATCACTCTATACTTAAATCATAGGGGCTCATCTGGACATCACATCAAAACTATGGCCTCATAGCTCTAAAACTATTGTTAGGTATCATGCCATGGGGATGGTGCTTGGTGGTCCTATCATGGCCACTACTCCTCTCTAACTTAAAGAGTCCCTCTCCTATGTAACCAAGGTGAATGAATCCCATGCCTAGTCCCTGTCACCTATGAGAGTTTCAACCTGACCCTATAATGTGGCCACCTACCTTTGTAATGATGTAACCTATACCTATGAAATGGCTAATGCCACTCTTACCTAATAATTGAGGCCAACCCCCTATGCCTATATTCTTTGGCCCCTATCCCAGTTGGGTCCACATCCATAGGCCCCCTACCACCATCACCATCACCAATATATGTTGTCATGTATAATTCCTAGTACCATGACATGCAACCATCTATAAAGCTTACATCATATATCTATGACCTGACTGGTAGCTCTTTGTGGTCTAAAAAAATTAACATGGGATGCGGTTTTGGTAATAAAACCTCTAAATCCTCACACCTATACCTAGGGAATTCATATAGAATACCCTATTCGAGGTTGAACTACCTCCTCACCCTCTCAATAGGGATAAGCTCCACCTTTCCACCCCTTTGGCCAAATATCCATCTATAACTTTATAAGGAGAGTGTCTACTTCTTATAGTGAAGCCATACTGGAAACTACACATAAGGTCTCTAGGTGATATCTCTAATCACTAGTGCACCCCTAAACCAATAAATGTCATGATATCCTCCACCTACACTTGACATAACAAAGTCACCCCTCCACCACATAAAAATAACTAAGAACTCAAGCTATATGTATCTTAACCATGGCAATCCCACTGGCCTCAACACCCAAATGTGCTTGTAGGCCCAACAATGTAGAACCAAGATGATGATAATACCATATCTCCTTTGGGTCTTAAAATCCCATAACTTTGTATATCTAAACCAATAGGATAGGTACCCAACTGAATATAGTCTACCCTAGTAATAGCTCCACCAGCAACCCCAATACCAAGATGGGAGTTGCTCGTTACTCTTGTCAAGAATAGTAAAGTAAGAGATGACCATCATGATCATGTTCATCAATGTAATCTCACTTAGATACCTCAAATATAATGTGTTGTAATTGAACCCACTAGCATGACATTGGAACCAATCACTGACATATCCATACAAAAGCTCAATGTGCTCCTCCCACTCCTCTCACTCTATTTGATAGATCAAATTCCCTAAGATCAATAGTCATGTGATCCTATGAGCATCCTCAGGAAATGTTTTCATCTCTCCAATATATATTAGGAAGGTGTTCATAGTGGGATCCCATCTCTTAATGAGTGCTAAAATCATAGAGCCATCCCTAAGAACATACTGATAGTGCCTTATCATCCCCAACTCAACCTCCTCCATATGGGCCTCATCAGTTGGGGTCATTCCCTATTAAATTTTTGCAAATATGTATAACACTTAGTTATTCATCTATATCTACTCCTTGGCCTACACTAATTTATAAACAAATCTTATCTCCCTAGCCTTAACTACTAACCATCTCATTTCTGCAAAACCTAATGCTTTTTTTTCCACCCAAGTTAACCCAAAACACTTTTACTATAAGCACTTAGGTAAGTCGACCATCGATTGTCATGGTGACTGTCTATGGTCAAGTGTCCTTAATTTTATGGGTATCAACCATCGATGGTTGAACTCGATCATCAATGGTCACTATGGATGTTCTACTAACAAAACACTCAAAACCTACCATACCCCAAAACTACCCAAAATGAAACTAGTACAACTTACTTTGCTACCTAAAGGTCCCAACCCACCCCATTTTACTTACCCACTCGATCAATTTCCCATTTCACCTATAAATTTACCCATAAACCCAAAAACCCTACCTAAGCAATAATAGTTTAAACCCAACCATTTAATTCCTTGCCCTCCAACCCTAGTGTAATTATAAACTCAACCTTAGATATCAATTTTAAAGGCACCCCTTACCTCATTTCTTTACCACCATCATGGAATCAACCATAGGCCTGCTCATCCTCATCTACACCCATGTTATCCTTGCATCTTGACTGGCCCCTTAGGTTCTATCTCCACCTTAGCTAGTAGTTAACCTCCACCTTAGCAGTCACCATCAACAAGATTTTTACTTAAAATTACAAGCACAAAATCTCCAAGTCAACAATAGCAAAAGTAACAATGAGTTGAAAGTGATTTAATTTTCACTTTTACCCCCTAGACTTTTAGGGTTTCCACCCTAATGATCGATAGTTAAGGTGACCATTGACGATCACCCTTGAGCAACCTGACTGTCAACAATCAAGGAGCTCAAGTTTTTTCTCATACCTTGAGCAACCCTATTTAAGAAAAATCAAATAAACCCACCCACCCATGGATATTACCTTCTCCACCCACCTCAACCACCTCATCACCTCACTATTTTTTCATTTTTGGCCCACATAGTGCACATTTTATGATGAAATTTACCTAGTCTTTTAAACATAGTGATAATATTACCATGTTGACTACCCTTTGTACTTACACCACCTCACACTTACTAGACCTATTTATGTCTTCTCGAGATCATTTCCTACCTTAGATACCCATGACACTTGACCAATTTGTGTTTTCATTAGGATCAATTCCTACCTTGAATACCCACCAAAACACAAACATCATCTATAAAAATTGATAATAATAACCTGATTAGCTATGCCTAACATTATGGCCTGATTACCCCATCACTATTTCTTCTATATCCAACCCTAATTTTACCAACTATGGTAACCTTGTTAATGCACAATCTTAGCTATCACATTTTTTTTTGCACTTTGTGCACTTGTTTGTGATTCAATACCCAACCTATCACCCACCTTGATGGCATTTACCTTCATCACCACCTTCACCCACATTATCAAAACTATACTGAATTCTATTTTACCTCATCACCTCCCAATTTGAGGAGTAACACCGCCTATCATATTCAAGGAAACCATGACCATTGAATGGCAATCCATTTTTGTTCTAAAGTTTGTTGATTCAAAGTTATATAATAAAAAGGGGGAAAATGTAGACACCAAAAATTTGTACACTATGATTCTAAATGTCAAAATTCCCTTGGACCACCTTAGGAATCCCTTGGGACCAATTTTACCCTTCGACCCCTAACCAAGCCTAACCCATGGTCAATTTGACCAAATTGGCTTAACCTAGATTTTACCCATTTTTTACCCTTTACCTTTAACTATCGACAGTCAAGATGACCATCAACGGTCACCTTGATCATTGATAGTTAGGGTACACCTTCTTACCCACCAATCATGCAAGTTACCTCACCTTTCTTTTCTAAAAATATCTTGTCTTAATCCATGTGCAAGCCATTACATGAGCAAGTTATAATTAGAATGCCTAATTAACATCATATTTTAACTCTCTTGCCTTGCCTATAAGAAGAGAGGAATAGGAAGGAGAAATACATCTATAATTATTATCAATAGCTTGTACATCTAGAGCTCCTTTGTTTTGTATGTCAATCTTCATCAATAATATAATGATATAGCCTTTATGTTAGAGAGACCATAGTAGCTCCACCAAAGTGCTAAGTACCATTACTCTATCAAATCACATTAGACTCTAACAACAAGTCAACTATCTCAATCAATCCCCTAATCAACTTTCTACAAGATAAGTATTTATTTTCTGATATTCAATTAATTTATTTACATTTTGCACTCAGCCCAGTGCTAACCCATCTCTCAAAATTCCATTTTTTTATCCTATCAATTAGCTATTTACTAACCCAAACCTACACATAGTAGCCATAAATGTTTATCTCAATTGTCGACAATATGCCCAACTATTGATGGCCAACTTGATCACTAATGGTCACCTTAACCATTGATAGTCACCCTAACCACTGATAGTCACTATGGTAGGAAATAATAGCAACTTATATTCCCCCTTTTACCCCCAACCAAATTTAGTTTTCTATGTCCCTACTTATAACCAAACCTCTACCTAATTTTTTGAGGTAGACCCACACCATTTAACAGTAGCACTGACTTGTTTATCACTAATTTAGTCATTTCTAGTCTATTTCTCTAGCAAGCATTCCTTGTGTTCAATTTTAGTACCTTTTTTATTATTGATGCAATTATTTTCTATTTTGTTTATAAACTTAATTATTTTAAATGTGTGGATTGACAACCCCTGAAGAAGCTCTTTCTTTCAAGATCTATCTATCATTAGGCAATCCACCTAGTTATCTATCTAACAAACAAAGTTGTTTTAGTGTTGTCTTATTTACAAGTCATCCTCCTAATCCAAAGAGGAGTTCTTCATAATCATCTAATTTAACATGAACATAACCAAATAGGTTTTTCAACCATACCTATATTTAGTTTATTCTTCATCTTCTTTTTCAAAATATAAGCTAAAATTCATTGAAACATTAAGTCAACACAATATTCATCCATCATATTGATAAGTGATCTCTAAATATTACATAGTTTTATAGTTATAATGAAACTCATTCATATAAACTCTATCAATAATATCCATCTGAAAAACAACATTACAAAGTACATTCTATGGGTATTTATACTTGTCTATCCCTAACAAGTAGTTACAAAAGAAAATACACTCAAAGTGACTCACTAATGATCATCAATACACTTGAGTCATGGAAACTAATTACATTAATTTCCTAATGACCCAGGGCTTTCTGCCCCTATATTCTCTCTTTTTTTATATATCCTTGTCATTGTGTGCCTATATTTTTTTGGGTCAGTTCTAGATTCATGCTTGACTTATTCTCTTCCATACTTGTGAATCACTCCATAATCGTTCACTATATTCCATATATTCCCCAAGTCTTTTGTTATGTTTTGAGTCCTTAATTCTCAAGTTCTTTGTTTAACATTCACATTTATTCCATGAGACTTGATCCTTCCATTCCATGATCTTCCACATCGTGCCTCTCCATGTTAGTTATTCTAAAAATTACTTAGCCAAAATTGGGGCCCAACACCAACTAATGCATAACTTACCTCTTATTTTTTAATTAGGTGAAAAAACTCTTAACTATTTATTAATAACACCTTATAAATATCTTATACTATTGAATTATATTCTTTCAATGGTATGAGTGTGTGCTTCTTTCTATTTTTTTCAAAAGTGTAAGTATTGCTTCTCTAATCATGTGTGACTCTCAAATAAAATTCCCAAGGTCTACCCAATAAGATATGGTAGACATCCATGGGTAAGATATCACATAACACTTCATCCTTATAGTTTCCTATTTGAAAATCCACTTTGCATTGCTCATTTACCAAGACTTGGTATCCTTTTTATAACCATATCACCTTGTAAGGAGTGTGGTGTGTTAAATTTTTCAAACCTAACTTATCAACCATTTCTAAAGATACTAGATTATCTATACTACCACTATCTATAATTAACTTGAAACACTTACCTTTGGACTTAAATGTAGTCCTAAACAACGTCTTCCTTTGGGATAGATATTTCACCTCTTTGTTTGGATTTAAGAATACTCTCTTCAACAATAAGGACTCTATTTCTTCAAATTATTACACATGTGACGGTTATCCCACACTTTATTATTTAGCTTGAATTTTTTTATTTCCACCTTTATTTCTTGCATGGCTTATTTATGGATTCTCAGGGCATTTATATGACCTATGTCCAACATACATATTACACTTGAAGAATTTTCCCCAAAAGTCTCTTCCTCTTCCTCTTGTGTATGGTCTTCTTCCTCTTCATGAGTAGCCTCCTCTTATGGGTTGGATTAAGCCTAATAGTTGCTTGTCTCTTCATTATGAACATGTAGGTTATATGCACAAAGTTTGGGGGCCAAAGAGTGAACATAATTTTTCTCCCCCAATAAACATTCTGTGCACATGGTTATTATAACTATATATACAGTTCTTAAAATTAGCCTTTATTTTTACTGAGGTGAAACTACGTACACAAAATATATTCAAAAAATAAAATAAAAAATGTTAAATCCTAATAAATTATCATTTCACATAACTAAAATCATGAGGAAGATGAAGAAGATAAACCTCATGCTTTGGAGTAGGGAGATTGAGCAAGCAAGAATCTACATTTTAGATCCAGGTACCTTTCAATTCAAGAATTCCATGTCAAATGAGAGGTGAGATAATGTTGGGGGTGGAAATTAATGTCTAAGACCACATTCTTGGCCTTCAATCATTCCCAGTTAGGATATAGAGCACCCTATACCCTAAACCTTAACCCCTAAACCCTATACCCTAAGCATTATATCATATAGTCTAAACCTTAAACACTAATGCCTAAATCTTAAGCCCTAAAAACCCTAAGTTCCATTAATCATAATCTCTTAAAACCTTGAAACAATAATTTGAATAAGACAATCGACATCATTAGACTCAAAATTGTAAACCCTAAACCCCAAACCTCAAACCCTAAGCTATAAACCATAAAACCTAAACCTTATACCCTAAATTTTAGACCCTGATCCCTAAACCCTATGACATAAACTATAAACCCTATGTACCCTATATCATAATCCATATTCCTTAAATTCTAACCCTAAATACTAAGCGCTAAGGACCCTAAACCATAAATGGTAAATTCTTCAAGCTCTAGACCAATCATTTAATCGCTAATTAACATAATTTAGAATAATAATTTGGTTATAAGAGCTCAATTTATCCCAAATCACACCATTAATTTCCAAAATTACTAATTCACTCAATATGTGATAACATGGGGGATAATCAAACCCAAAAACACATTGTGTACTCATAAATAGGTTTAAGCAACTCAAAGTATCCTCAATTACCTTCATGATTGAACCATGTACCCTAAATTATAAACCATAAGCCCTAAACTCTAATCACTTTAAACCCTAATCCCCAAAACATATACCTTATAACTATATGTACACCTTAAACCCATTTCAAAAATAAATGACTAGTTTATAAACAAGACTAAAATGCTACAATGCATCTTCATATAACATGTTCAAATTGTGAGTATAAATATCTCAAATAATCCATACAAGTCAAGGTTTCTTTTTTTTAGGAAAAAAAATGTCCACTTAATACCCCCTTTTCACCCTAATTCCCTGCATTTACCCTGTAGCTAAATTTTACCAACTTTTTTTCCTCTAGCTCTAAAATTTCTACCTCTTCCTCTATAATGTTGAGTTTGTATTCTTGATAGCTTCTCTTATGATTTTAAAGAAAATTGATAAGTTTATTCAATTTATTTTGGAGATAAAAATATGATCTCATCCTAAATATTTAACCTCAAACCATTTATCTACCTTGTTATATTCTCAACATCTTCTTCTATATGACCAACTATGATTGTAAGCTTGTATAATTCTTTAGTGTAGTTATTTACACTCGTATATTTTTTTTTCAAGTTTTGGAGTTTCTTAAACAAATTTTTATGGTAGTATACAAACATTAATTTGAATTTGAGCTTTACTACCATCTTTTCCCATGATTTTATCTTCTTTTTGTTACTTTTCTTTGTTTCCTCTTGGACACAATGCCACCAAAGAGATGCATGTCCCTTCAACCTTGTAAAGATAAACTTGACATTATTATCTTCAACTATTCCTTCATATTCAAAATACTTGTCCATTTTATTTATAAAATATACCAATTATTTAACATTTAGGCTACCTCTATATACCAAATCTTTCAATTTGGGATTTGATCCTATTCCTATGACTACTTTCAAGAGTCTTTCTTCCATTCTCTCTTCCTCTTCTTCTTCTGAAACTTCTTATTTTTGTTCTTCCCATCCTTTAATCACATCACCTGTCATAACACTTATTATTGTAATGAATTATATTTACTCCAAATGTGCCTACAAGTTTCTTATCTCCTCTATCAAAACATCTCTTGGCTATCTTCTTTGAGTTGCTCTAGCACCACCTCTAGATTCTCTTCTAATTTCCATTCTTGTACTTTATTGCAAATTTAATTTTCACAAATTCCTCTTCACTTATCTCAATGATATTTTTATCCTTATATCACCTTGAATTTAAATCCATCCTTGTCCTAATACCAAAAATGATGGTGAAGGAAAAGAAAGAAGATCAAACTTATAATTTATTCATGAGAAAGATTATGCCTACAATTATTATTGACCTTATTTATATAAAATTGATATAAAACAATGAGGATTATTACTATAAAATAAATATTAACATTTAATTTATGTTATCGTAACTCACAAAAAATTATTTGTACCTTTAAGTACATTGAAATTGTAATAAAACTTAAAATAGGGATTTCTAGGCCTAGTTTTTAGGCATGTTGACTGAGTTTTAAGGATAATTTATTTCAATATTCCTAATCACTATATAACCATTTGAACACTTTTAAAACATCTTCATACAAATTCTTATCAATTTTCATTAATTTTATAGGGTTGTTTTTAAGATATAGTGACTTTTCTTCCCAAAAACCTAATAGACCTGTACATAAGCTGTGAGTTGTAATTTAAGTACAATTTGAATTTTGAGAAATATTTTACAAATGTTTCACTTGGTTAAGGTCTATTCCATAAAAATACTACTCTATCAACTTTTTTTAGCACTTTAATGATCCAAAATATAGGTGAAAACAACTTTTCCTTGACTATTATGATAGTCTTTCTTGATTGTGGTAAACATGTGAATCCTTTTTTTTTGAACTTAACAGGGGTAAAAATTTATTAAAAGAAACGGAAAAACCAGATTACAAATCATTTTCCTGGTTCATCAGCTGAACCATCTCCTGATACATACTAGCTGGGAGCATTCCCAGATCAGTAACGCTCCACATGGATCCCTTTTCCGAAGCCCATTTGGCAAGACGGTCAGCAACGCCATTCCATTCACGCAGAATATGTTTGAAAGCAATGGAATTCAACGAGATACTTAACTGTTTGATCTGAAGAACAATGAGATTAAGATGCCAATCCACTTTACCTACCAAATCATTGTTCAGCAAATTAACCACAACTTGCGAGTCTGATTCGCAGATAACATTGTGGCATCCGTAATGACAACAGAGTTTCAAAGCTTCCAGAACCGCCATGGCTTCCATAATATTGTTAGTATGATAGCCTTTGTAAATCAAAAAGAGAAACTGGATTCTTCCAGAGCTATCCTGAGTAACACCTCCTATTCCAGCCTCACCTGGGTTACCCCGGGAGGATCCATCCGTGTTAACTTTGATCATCCCAGGCTCAGGGCGCTGCCAGCGCCCTTCTCTATTAACAGGCCGCGCCTTGTGTTTGTTTCTTGGCTGCGCACCACCAGCCAGCGCAAACTCATTACCATGATTTAAGACTAAGCCCAGCCGTTGAAGTTGACTACCCTCCTCAGCGTCCAAATCAGCTCCATTCAGACACTTGGCGTGCAAAGTCTCCTGCAAAGAATTTAGGATTTTTGACCACAGCTGTCTCCACTCAAGCCGCTCACCCCTGAATATTCTCCTATTTCTTTCTAACCACAAATTCCATAAAATAAAAGAAGGACCAACCTCCCATGTCTTTTGCAGCAGTGAACTCCTAGCAGAACTAGGCCCGATTTTAATCCAGAATTCGCACAGCGAATGCACATGGCGGCATGGAGCGCCCCAGGCAGACCACCACAGGTGCCAAACCGGTTTAGCAAAGGGACATTGGAAAAATAGATGTTCCCCTGTTTCCTCACTGCTGTAATAGAAAATACAGACAGATGGCCCCTGAAAACCACGTTTACATAAATTTTCCCAAGTGAGACATTTGTTATGTGTCAGGGTCCACAGAAAAAAATTGCATTTGGACCAAGAAGTCGGATTCCAAACTTTTTTCCCCCATAGAACCTGCTCAACATTGAAAATTTGTTTAACCAAGAGCGTGTACCCAGACGAGACAGAGTATTGTCCAGACGCATCTCCACCCCAGGCAAGGACATCACACCCCTGAACAGAACTACATCCTCTGAACTCCAGGATATGGCGAAGCTCATTTCTATCCTCAGCAGATCCTCCCGGTGGCCAGTCAGAAGAATTTTTCCATCTATATCCAATAGCCAATCCCATGCTGATAGTCTCCTTATAATGCCACACGGTGTTCCAACCCGCTGCGAGAAAGATTTCAGCAAAAGGCTAAAGGTGAGGATGTGTGGCCAGCAGGGGAGGCTTACCATCCCAAGAGTCTTCCCAGAACAAAGCTTCAGAACCACTGTTGCACACCCAGAAGAGATTCTGCTTCACTAACTGCGCACCAGCCTTAAGGGTACTCCAAACCATCGAGCCTCTGCCCTCAAGAGGAAATCTAGAAATGTCTTGAGGCGCAGTATTAGGAAAGTACTTAGCAGTCAAAATTTTGGCCCAGAGAGCCGATTGATTAGAGCACCATCTCCAATATAACTTCGCAGCCAAGGCCTGACTGCCCAAAATGGCTGACCGTAATCCCAGGCCTCCTCCCTGTTTTGGTCTACACACCGTCTCCCAGTTGATTAGGCTCCACTTGGTGTTTTGGAGATTCCCGCTCCACAAAAATCTCTTGGAAAGGCCATCATACTCTTTGAGAAAGTAGGCTGGGGTAGTTTGAATCATGCACCTGTAAATCAGCAACGCCTGAATAACAGATTACAAAAGAATCACACGACTTGCAGTGGACAGCCATCTATGGGTCCAATGGCTGATCTTTCGTCTTAGCTTATCCAAGACATTCTGCCAAAAAATCCTGGGCTGCCTCCCCACAACAATGGGAATGCCTAAGTAGGTAACTGGTAGTGTATGAATTTGGAATCTCAGAATGGCAGCTATTCTTCTCTGAATAGAATCTGACGTGTTGAAGAAGAAAATAGAAGACTTGTGCTCATTGATCTTTTGTCCCGAAGCCTCCAAGTAATTATCAAGGGTGTGACGGAAAGCCTCCACTTCGCGGATCCGCGCTCTACCTGCTAAAATGGTGTCATCTACAAATTGTAAATGAGTCAAGGTCGTGATCCCATTTCCCCAATTCCATCCCTGTAAGGTATTCTGAGAGGCCCAAAATTTGAGGAGCCTCCCAAGCCCCTCGGCCATTTTTATAAACAAATATGGTGAAAGTGGATCTCCTTGTCGAAGGCCATGCGAAGCACCAAAGAGCTCCGTAGGAGCTCCATTTATAAGAATAGAAAAGGAAGGCGTTGTAATACAACTGAAAACCCAGCTGATCCACTCCTGACTGAAACCAAAAGCAAGGAGGATTTTGCTTAGAAATCTCCAGCTAACTCTGTCGTAGGCTTTGGCAAGATCTAGCTTTATAAACATAGCCTTCTCCTGAGAAGTGCTCATAGAGTGGATTGCTTCAGCAGCGATAACCACTCCATCCAAAATCTGTCTTCCAGCAACAAAGCCCCCTTGCTCTTCCGAAATAAGGCCCGAGAGGAGACCTTTCAATCTCTGTGCTATAATTTTTGAAATGATTTTGTAAATAACATTGCAAAGCGCAATGGGCCTATACATCTCCAAATTAACAGCCTGTTCCTTTTTTGGGATAAGTGCCAGGAATGTAGCATTGAAGGCTCTAAGCATTGCTTTGCTTGAATACAATTCCTGAACCACCTCCATTAGATCTTGCTTTATAATATCCCAAAAATCTTGAAAGAATTCAGCCGGGAAACCATCAGGGCCAGGGGCTTTACCCTCTTCATGCTGAAGACCATCTCTTCCACTTCCAGCAAAGCAATTGGCCGCAAAAGGCATTCATTCATTTCCTCATTCACTAATCTAGGAATGCATGATGTAACAGTATTTTCTGCCCCTTCGTCTGGCGCTGGATCACTAGCAAAAAGCTCAGAGAAATACTGGACAGCTTCTCCACTAATAGCTTGGGAAGAGGTTAAGACAGTTCCATCCTGAGTAACAAGAGAGGTGATAAAATTACCATTGCGCCGAGCCTGCACAGACTTATGGAAAAAGGCTGTGTTTTTGTCTCCCTCTTGAAGCCAGTCATTGTGGGCTTTCTGCTTCCAGTAAATTTCTTCCCGAAGTTCCCATTCCGCTAAAGCATTGGCAACTCTAGCTTCCTCAGAGCAAAGATCTTTCGAGAATCCACAGTCTCTTATTTGCCTGGTTATTTCATCCAACTGTCCTTGAGCTTGCTTTTTCCTGCATTGCAAGTTTCCAAAACAAGTCCTATTCCAGCCCTACAACTTTCTTTTCACAAACTGGAGCTTTTTTAGAAAGGCATACATGGCTGTACCATATGGAGGCCCCCCCATTCTCCACCACTGAGCCATGAGATCATGGAGTGAGGTGTCTCTAAGCCACATCATCTGAAATTTAAAAGGAGGCTTTTTGGGCCTATCAATATAGCCAATAGACAGCTTGATAGGCCAGTGATCAGAACCTCTCCAGTCCAAAATTTCAGAATTGATGGAAATAGCACTAGATTGCCAAAAGCAGGAAACTAAAAATCTATCAAGACGTTCGGAAATGGCAGCGTTACCTGGTCTTCTGTTGCTCCATGTGAACAGTCCATTTGAGGGCCTAACATCCGATAAGCGCAGCAATTCCACATTATGGCGAAGACATTTAGCAGAAGGACCAAGCCTAATCAATCCTCCTCTCTTCTCCTCAAGACTTAGTACCGCATTAAAATCACCAGCCACAATCCAAGGTAGGAATGGGTGACATGATCGGATGTAACGAATGTGCTTCCATAGCTGCAATTGTCCATCAATATCAACAGGGGCATAAACATTGGTGATCAAGCATTGTTCCCCAGACTCAAGAGAAGAAGCCATCATTGTTAGAGCTGACTTGCTTGACATCCAATGAGTAGGTAGAATTTTCCTTGGGTCCCATCCTATGGCTAGGCCTCCAGCACTACCACATGCTCCGATACATTGCCACTGTCCTCTAGGCCAACTATTTGACATACAATCAGTAAAGGCTTCAACCGATGATTTAGTCTCCTGAATGCATAAAATATCTGGGAAATTATCCCGAACCAGGTTACTCATAGCTTTTCTTCGAGGGGCGCTATGCAATCCCCTAACATTCCATGATAACACAATCATTGGGTGGGGTGGGGGAAATGTTCGTCCAAGGTTTTGACAACCCCAGCTTCCACCAGCAAGTCACCAGTAATTTTCAGCCTATCTTGGTCCTTTCTTCTTCCAGCTTTGGAAGGAGCAGCTGAGTTTGCTTTCTTAAATTGTTTTTCCATAAGTCCAAGGGCACTGCTGGACCCTTTTTCTTTTTTCCCAAACTCCCCTTCTTTAACCAAATCCGCCCATCTGGCTTCCTTCACAGGCAACTCACACTGTTCCTCAACCATGCCTCTTTCCTACTGCAGAGAGCAGCCAAGAGGCACTTGATCCTGCAAAATTGGGCCTACGTTACAATCTAAAAACTGACCAGATTGCTCTATCTCTATCCCCTGCTCTTCCATTGGGACGCCATCTTCTATAGCCATACAGTCAAGAGCCTCAAATCTATTAAAGCCCAGGTCCACTTGTCTATCAGCATTCCCACGTCTTGGTCCATGTCCTCTTGCTCTCTTTTTGGCAGGTATGAAACTGTCTGTCCCTGTTTGAAAATGGTCTCCTGGCCCTTGCGCCAAGCCTGAAATACTTGCATTTTTCCCTTTGCCTAGTTTATCAGGAAGAGATTTAGTGTTTTCTGCCTGAGTTCTATGACCATTTTCCTTCCTACCATCAGCTGCCTTTGACATTTGATAATCTGAGCCAAATTCATTAACTTTGGCCGCCTGAGGACACTGCCGATGCAAGTGGCCGTATACATGACAAACTCTGCACCTGAAGGGAATGGATTCGTAGTCAAGCTGTTGAATCCATGACAGAGAACCCATACAAATTTCTAAGGAATCTGGTAGCGGATTATTTAAGTCTATGTCAACACAAATGCAAGCATACGAAATGATCTTCTTATCTAGTGACTGGTGTGCTATAGCCGTTGGCTTACCCAACATAGCCCCAATCTACTTGAGAATATCCTCCCGCCAGAATTCAAGCGGAAGCCGCGGAAGACGAACCCAGACTGGAACACAAGTTGGGAGTTCATCAGCTAAATTAAAACCGATATGCCAGGGTTTAAGGAATAGACCCACCCTCTCATAGAAATAAGGGCCTCCTTCAAAAATACGATTTCTGTCAGATACAGATGAAAAACTTACCAGAAAATACCCATTTCCAGCCAACATAATGTCAAAGTCTCCTTCAATGGCCCAAGAGCGGCGAATCCAGGCTTCTAGAGCCGCCAAAGGGATCCTGATACCCAGAAATTTGCAAATGAGTGTGTGTGAAGATAGGTATTCTACATCCTCTTGAACAGCAGCCTGGGGAATGACCAAAACAGGTTGATCTTGGCTTCTCAGAAGACACCCATTGATTTTGCTAAGCCTGGAGCGCTCGCTGGTGTAATAATTGTTTTGGCCATGAGAGCTCACCCCAGGTGCCTCTGCCTCTGTCCTGGGGCCTGTCGACGGACCGCCGGTTCCACCACTGCTTGCAGCCATTCCCGCTCCCTCATCAAAAATGCATATGATTTTCATGTGAATCCTTTTTTTAATTGAAAAGAGCACTCCTATTAATTTGAAAAAAAATGATAGTACAACACTATTCATATAAAAAATGGGTGGAAAATTCACACCTAAAATTCTAAATTGAGCTAAGATATCCTTAGAAGAAATTAAAGTCTAAAATACCAAGCCATAACCTGACCAATAACCACAGTTAAA
Source organism: Torreya grandis (assembly GCA_037957365.1). Classification (NCBI taxonomy): domain Eukaryota; kingdom Viridiplantae; phylum Streptophyta; class Pinopsida; order Cupressales; family Taxaceae; genus Torreya; species Torreya grandis. The sequence goes on from JARHVA010010977.1 coordinate 54,882, forward strand.
TTAATTCAAGTGTACATTAATAAAAAAATAATAATGAAATAAGGCAAACATCAAGGAACACACTAAGAATCAACTAAAAATATGGTAGCTGGAGGAGGAGGTAGAGGTAGAGGGTCTTGAGGCTTCCCTCCCCAGCCATCCTGGGTTGGAGGATCTTCATCTATAGGGAGGGAGTCCCAACCATTAGTTTGTTGGTTAGTTTCAGTATCATGTTGTATCTACGAATCTTGGAAGAGAGGATAAATGTCTAGATTTAGTTGTAGGAACTTGTCCTACATAGGGGGTTTTCACTAATCCATCTACCACCATATCTACCTCTATCATATCCTCTCAAAGGAGATGATCAATGAGAGTGAAGAGAGGAGCTCTTCCAAATTCAAAAACTACAACTACAAGAGTGGTGCCTCCTCCCCCTACACCCATAACCCACAAGAGGAGATTGATGAGGTGGGCGATTAGGTGGCTCATAGTTTTTTTCACAAGGATAATTCCCCCAGTGGTCTATGAGGACTTGTAGATGATGAAGCTCAAGCTAGACCATATTTGTATGACTCTAAATCTGAAGGGTAACATTAGCAATCAAAAATTTATTAGTTATAGATTTTTTTTCCATATACTCATTATTAAAACATGCTTGATTTATATATTTTTAAATCTAAAACAAAATATTAGTAAGGAAAATATGTCATAATTTGTTATATCTTATATGTAACAGGGCATAGTCCCCTAGGAGAGCCATTTTCCAAGTGAACATTTGTTGGAATGAAATTTTTTTAGGACAACAAATCATTGAATTTACATCATTAGCATAGGGAATTAAATCCCTTTCCTATTAGAAGGTAGGGATAATATTATTGAAAACCAAAATTTTATTGAAAATAAACTATTTATAAACAAAATTTGTAAATTATGGAGGTAATACTTTTAACCTAAAAGTACAAAGGAGTGTTTTAGAAAGGAATGTATAAAAGGAAAAGAAAAGAAAGGAATGATTTTAGATGACAGATTTATTGATTTAAACATTGAATCTCAACAAATACATCAAAGAGAAAATGAATATTGAAGAGGAAATCTCTCTCATTTAATGGGTAGAAAAGACATATTCGAATTCTTAAGAATACAAAACGTATACAAGAAAAACTACTTGACCTAGATAACAAAGACTAATAATTCTTTGTATTTTCTAATAGAAATAAAAAAGATAACATTTCTATTCCCACCAAAATTCCTTAATATATTTGAAATATAAATCATAATTATAAATGAAATTTTCAACCTAATTTTTTGGTCTTAATAGTTTAAAATCAATAACAATAACAATAAAGATCAATTATGTTGAATTAAGCGAAAAACACATAATTCAAGGAGTTGCTAATACAAAGTTTACAAATACCTCTTGGTATTAATCTTATTGAAGTAGAATGTTCTATCTTCTTTTACCAAGCTTAACCACAATCCTTGTTTAAAACCCTAATTATGAGAACCTCACTTGTATTTATAAGCTAAAATGGGTGGTTATGGTGTAAAACCACCTATTTTACCTTTTTACACGGTTGAAACAACACCAATGAGAAATTATAACTTAAAATGGTGCAAAAATGTTTGAATAATTTATCACCACTTGAGAAAAACATTTGCATTTTTTACACTGATTATAAAAGCACATTATTGATTTGCACAAATTGAAAAAACATGTTGGCAAAATTACAAAGACAATTTTCAAAATGATAACATACATTTACAACGGGAAATATGGTACAATAGTACAAGTTAGGTGTAAAATAAACATGAGAATTAAATACTAAACATTGAGAATAATTCTTCAATCTTCTTGTTCCTTCATTGAAAACTCTTTCCATTTTAGAAAATCATTAAATCTTAGGAGAAATTCCTTTACCAAATATTCATCTAATTCATCTGTATGCCTATAAGAGATGTCTACCGAGTAGTCTAATTCTCTCATTTCCTGAATCTTGCTTTGGAGACTATTTATCTTCATGTTAATATTATCAAGATCCACTTAGTATTTATATAATTGGTGAAGTTTCTCATGACTAAATGCAGATATGGGATTGATAATTTCTTGAATTTATTTCATGAATTCTTCAATCATAGTTTTAATTGAAATTAGATTACTGTCTTGATCTTTGTCATTAACAAAAGGACACTTCAACCTTTTGACCTCAGTATCAATCTCCATCATCACATCCCTTCCAAGTGGCTTTTCACTATTGAATTTTTGAAGGAATTCTTGAAGTGATTGGATCTTGAATTTCATAGCCCAAAGGAATTCAATTTGATAGGTGAATTCTTCCTTATTGATGACTTCTTTTTCAATAAGGTCATTAGAAGGAAATTTTGATAATTTAATTAACTTGGGAACAAAGTCTTCCCAGTTCTATTTTTATTTTACATACCCAATTTATTTTGTTGTTAGCTATACACATTTGTGACCAGATTTAAGATAACATTGTTATCACAACAAGAATTGATGAGGTTCCTTGATCAATGATATTTTCAATCCAATCTTTCACTACATTGCCCATTTGGACTACCTCTCTTACTTTCTCCAACATCTCATAATGAATATTTGATGAAGCAATTATTAGTTGAATTGGTCTAATCAATTTTTGTATCACTCAATTTAAATTTTCTATTTTTTCTTTTAACTTGTCTTTCATTTCTTTATCCTTATCCATTTTCTTCAAATTGGTACCAATCACCAACTGTATGTCTCCCTTATTACCTTTTCTAGTAGACTTTCCCAAATAAACTCTAGATATCTGATAATCTTCAATTTTTATTTTTGATTTATCTTTTTTAACTGTAGGAATTGCCACTTATGCATATTTTTATCCTATTTCATTTTTTATCATTTATGAAATTGTTATCACTTTCTTTGAGATTTTTGAAAAGGGATTGTCAAAGTCCAAAATTATATCTCCTTAGGTTCAACAATTTTTTTTGTTTTCTTCACCACCATGGACAACCAATATGAAGTTTTTATGCTTGAATAAGGAGGTGGGATAGAATTTGAGACTAGTGGGACAAGCATAACTAGAGTGGAAGAAGATGTTTTCTCAATTGTGACACCTTGGAAATATGTTTATACATTTTTGTATTTGATATTGTATCAATTGGAGTTTTCAAATAGGAGACAATATGCAATTCAAGATTTAGGGATAATATGAATAAACATGAGTGATCTCTTGCAATGGGAAAATAGACGACATAGGAAATAACATATCATTTGAAGTAATAAATTTTTGGGTTGTATTCTCTACAATATCTTTAGAATATGAGTAACTATCAATAAGAATCTATTTTGGAACTGAAAGACTATGAGAGGAGGAGATCTTTTCTCCTAACCTCTTTATTTTGAGCTTAAGAATCTTCTGTGGTGAAACATCTTATTGAGTAGATTCTAGTTATTACACTTATTATATCATTAGGGTTTATCTACTTGGACCTACATCATCTTATTTCTCTAATCCATCATGTTTTCTATAGAAGATACCAAATTCATCCTCCCTAAGAGGTGTAGGGAAATCAACATTTCTAACATACACTCCTTTGCTCCTCAACCACTTGAGATTTATATTGAGTACTACTCTTGTTCTACTTATGGGAGAAGTATGTTCCCTTTTATCCTAATGGACTACATGTAGTGGCTTCATTGTGAGGTTTTATTTTTCAAAGATAGGATCCAATGTGACCTTATCATCCACCAACTGCTTTGGTACTTTCATTATACCAAATTCAACTATTTACTTCATGATAAACCATGAATAATCTTTGATATTTACTACTTTCTCATTGTCATAATCCATCTAATAATCCTCAAAATGTGATATATGTTGGTATTAAGGTCTGATATCATGTTAATTCAAGCCTCTAATGTCAAATTTAAACTTACTCTCAAAAGTCCTAAGATTATTATGAGACATATATTGTTCAACTAAATTGGATTTTATCAGTGATAAAGAAGTATACCTACCAATTGAGATAGGAAATTTGAATCTTATCTTAGGTAAACCTATTAAAAATTTATGTGTTTCAAAAATTTGTCTCACCATTTTAATTAATGCCCACTTATAACTGACATATCATAGAATATTATAAAGAACAACCTCACAACCACTAATTCTCAAATAACTAAAAGTTGAGAACTGTATGAACCAAGTTCCCCATATTACTATCTCTATGGTGGCACCACTAATATCCTCATGTTGAAAATATCTTTTTTCAAACAACTGAATGATGAAATTAAGAAAACAATCATTACCCTTTTGAAATGATGGGTGTTTTCCTTCAATTCTAGTTGGGGATAGAATTCATATACCATTGTCTTCTCAAAATCACTTACTATATGCAATCCATCAAAATATTTTTGGCTTGCCAAAACGGAAATGAGATATAAACTCATATAAATCCTTGACATGACTTTCACTTCCATCAATTGTTTGTGAATTAAATTAATAAGCAATTTTCATCAATTGATATAGTGCTTATTTTTTAGAATGATCCAAATGAATCTATACATCCATGTTTGAAAATTCTTCATTATTCGACTTCTCACTATTTTGTGCAATAGTGTTATCATGTTATTTATTTCATTCTTGAAATAAAAATCACAATGTTTTTTGGAAGTCATGTGGAAAAATGTTTTGGCTTAGCCAACCATCCATTGTTGACTTTCTTAGCACATGCAATACTATTGTCATCCCAAAAGCTTTGAGAAGACTCAAAAGTCAAATTTATAGAAGATTCATGGTATGGAAGGTGAAAAACATTGTCTATATGTTTAGGAATGAAACTTTCTACCAATTCACCTTGTAAATCTCTCACTTCCCTCATCTCTAAGTTATATTTATTTTCCATGACCAAGACTAACTCAGAAGACTATACTAAAACTGGAAATGCTACTACTTACACAATCCACTATCCAAAATGCTTTGATTAAAATCAATTTTATGCACTACGTTCATCCTCTCCCAAAATCATCTAAGTCAATGTGACCTATATCTGTATCTATGATATTTTCTACATTATACTTCAATGGAAAGAGAGGTGTCATGCCCTAAAACTAATATTTCATGGTTTTTTTGTCTTTACTTAGAATTACCTTTTCTAGAGTAGAGGACAAAGACATTAACTTTTACATGAAAACTGATAATTGAGATGTCTCCAAAATAACTCCTTATTTTTTTTTTTAAATGTCAAAATTAAATAACTTAAAGCCAAAATAAGTTATTTAAATATACTAAAAGGCCGTACTCACAAGTGATCCATCTAAATTGCTCTAGTGTTTTTTTAATACCACCTAATGAATTCTAATTTCTCACTCAAATGTTCTTGGTTTTGACTTCACCTTTGATTAATCACTCCACAATTATACTTGGCAAGTGTAAACGAGCCAAAAAATTTCACAAATTCTCATTTTTTTAATTTTAAAATACTACTTTGTTACTATTTTTATTTTAATCCTAGGCTAAATTAAGAATTTAGTTACCCATTATTTTGTAATATTTTAGATTTTCAAGCCACATGAAATGTATGATCCTTCATGAAAGTAAAAGAAATAAATTTATTAATATTCTCTCCTCCTTATGGCATTGTGTGACCTTTTAGCAAGCAAAATAATTTAAAAAAATTATCACAATCTGCCAATTCCCTTTTTATTTTTATCTCTCCTTGGATGCAATTGTACAATGATTTACACAGCAAAGAAAGATAAAAAATTTACAAATCAAAATACCTATCTGCTTCACTTTATTTTCTTTCCTCCCTCCAAGTCCATATGTTGCCATATGATCTTTATTTTTCCCCAAAAAAGTCAAAAACAATTTTATTGTCAATCCTTGCTCTTTAATGTAGGTCATACAACTAGCATATGTAGAATAAATAGGAAAAAAGAAAAATTTAGAAAAACACCTACACTTCCACCCTCCCATGTGAGTTGCATGGCTTAGTTTTAGCTGAGAAAATGTATAAAAAATGATCTTTTTTATTATGCAAAATTATTCTTTGGAGGTGTATGATGTTTCATGCCATAGACAAGAAATTAAAAAACATTTTTTTGCTAAAAATTGCCTATTTCCTTGGGCATATAATTGGCCATATAGTGACCTTATGGTTCATTTTATGCTCACAAATAGTCAGATATTATTTCTTTATCATTTTTGTTATTTGGTGTAAGTTGTACCATTAATTAGTGGAAGAAAGAACCTAAAAAAATAAAAATAAAAAAATATTAGAAATTTCCTTTTTAAATCCTTAATGTGAGTTATATTACTGGTCGTATAACTACGTTGGATGAACAAAAAAAATGATCTTCATCCAAATTAGCCTCTCACAGATTTTTCTCTCTTTATTTGCCAGGACATACTATTATTGGTTTGAGTGGCTTAAAACACAAATAGAAATTCAATCTAAGCTTCTCTATAATTTCACTTTGCTAAAAATTACCAAAGCTTTGGTATGCAATTTGAAGAAACTTTTTATAAGAGAAGAAGTTTTTGATTTAATATAACCCAAGAAAATAACAGAACTTGCATGATCCAAGGAAGAAATAATGGTGGTTACATACAAGTTAAAGAAGGAGTCTTAAATTTGCAATGATAATTTACATAGATTGAAAGAGGCAATTGAAATGTGGAGGTTTGCATTTACATGACTCGGGGAAGTGTAATTTTGATTTGCACAATCTAAGAAAGTGCAACTTCAATTTGCACAGTTTAGGGAAATAAATTTTGAAATTGTATGGGAAGGGGAAATGTAAAATAAATTTTCAAATTACACAGAATGGAAATTTGATTTTTAAAAATTGCACAAAAATGAAAAACAAATTTGTAAATTAAATGGAAATGGAAAAAAATTGTAAATTTCATAGAACCAAAACACAAATTTGCAAATTGTATAGAAATGAAAAATAAATTTGCAAATTGCACAGAACATAAATTTGATTTTGAAAATTGTATGAAAACAAAAAATAAATTTGCAAATTTCATAAAACCAAAAAACAAATTTTTAAATTGCAAAAAAATGAAAAATAAATTTACAAATTTCACATAACCAAAAAACAATTTTGCAAATTGCATGAATTACAAAATAAAAAATGCAAATTACACTAAGTGGAAAAATGAACTTGCAAATTGCATGACTTGAAAAAATGTCAGGGCATTTAGCACAACTTGGGGAAAATAAAAAAACATTTGCATGGCTTATAAAAGAAGATTTTTTTTTTTTTTGCAAATTGTGGGAAAAAACTAATGACTTTTTAAATAAGAACTCAGAAGCATTATTGTATTATTAAAAAAAATGGTCCAAAATTTAAGTTTTTAATGATTAATCAATTAATATCAATAATTGATTAATTTTCATATTTTCCAACACTCAAATTTTTTAACCTAAACTTCAAAATTAGTGATTTAAAGGACATTTTTCATAAATTTTGAATTTTTAAAAAATTGTGACAATAATATTTTTGACCTAAAAGTTTTGAAAAGGGTATTAATCCATGTCCAAGCTAACTGGGCATGCTATAAAAACAAAAATAGATTCTTGATGGTTTCTAGGTGATGACAGGTTGGGTAAGTGGGATTTAGATCCCCCATGTACTTGACCTAATTTCCCATGGGCAAACCCTAGTAAAGGATACAACAAAAGAAGTGTGAATTTTTAGGTTCAATACAAGCCACCCAAATGTTATCAAATCTTTGGGCCTAAACCCGATGGAGGGACTAGTGAGACCATTGATGGTTAAGAGACTTCTATTTCAATACACTAAAGGGATAACAAATTGTAACCTAGCTGAGGAGAATATCAACAAAATGGCATGGTCATAAGCCAAGACCACTCCTTCCACCATGGTGTGAAAGAAGAAACTGTAATATTGTGTAATTATTCATTAAATATAGAAGTATGTAATTTATCAATAGATTATGCATCTTCCTTGTTAAGATGGAATTTAGTCTTTAGCATAGTCCAAGGAAGCTAGTCCCTAGAGACCTTATAAAATAGATCATCAATCATGAGAATACCTTTCTTAAATCACCTCAAAATTTTGATCTAGGGAACTTGGCAAGAGGGACATTTTGGAAGGTTAGCTAAGGATACCACCATAATGACTGGGAGTTTAGAGAAAGACCACTTCTAAACACATTCCTTGCCAAAATAAGGTGAGGTTTGTGCTTTTCCTAGACCTTCTAATGTTAGGAATGGTAAAGGAATTCTAATCCAATAATCCAAAGTGTTGTCAATAAAACATCATAAAGGAAGCTACAGATATGATATACAAAAATAAGGTAGATCATATATTATTCATAAATGAACCATAATGAAGCATGCTATTAAAAATGAAGGTACTTGCTTATATAGGCAAGGTGAAATGTTAAACTAGCTAAACTGACCAATGTTCGATAAATCCTCACATAGGACAAACTCACTAGAAGATAAAATAGATAAAACACTAGAAAATGTGATAAATACACATGAAATACATACTTTAACACCCCCCCTCAAGTAAAGATAGGTGGTAACAAAATCTAAAAAAGAAATAGTGGCATATCCATAGTATGAGTCTTGACAATAAGGCATGATAAGGTACTCGTGTACAATATGTATCCATGAAATGAATATGGAATATTTCCTAATGAACACCCCCCAAAGATAACTTCTAAAACCTTAAGCATGCCACATAACTCAAGGAACTGAGGTGATGTAAAAGGCTCATGAAGATGTCTTCAACCTGATACTAAGTCAAAATGTACTCCAAACTAAGAATGCCATCCTAAATATGTTGATGAATGAAGTGCATATGTATGTTAATGCATTTGGTCCACTGGTGTTCAACTAGGTTATGAGATATATGAATTACACTTTGGTTTTCATACCAAAGTATAGTGGGTGAATCCTGCATGAAGCTAAATTCTATCAACAACTAACAAATCCAAAGAATCTATTGACTTACTATAATTATTGCCTTATACTCAACCTCTATATATGAAAGTGAAATAACATGTTTCTTCTTATACAACTAAGTAATAGGTGAAGAGCCAAGACAAAATATGTATCTAGAAGTGGAACACTTATCACCAAGAGAACCTACACAATCTGAACCATTATATCCAACCAACTGAGTAGAACCCCTTAGTTTAATGTAATCCAAAATGATTAGTGACTCACAGATATCACAAAATCATCTTTATAACCTACCAATGATGTTCATGTGCAAACCTCGATACAAACCTAAATTTAAATAAAATTTTGGGGTGAGTATGGGTCAAATACATAAGACTCCCAACCATCTACCTATACAATGTAAGATCATAAAGTGTAGTACAAGAGGTAGTGAGAGTCACTCCAGACTAAAAAGGATAAGGACTTGGCTTGTAATTAGCCATGCCAAAATGTTGAAGAAGATTAAGGGTATATTTATGTTGACTCAAATAGATCCTTGTATCTATCTATAAAATATATAAACCAATGAAGAAATGTAGTAGACCAAGATTTGTCATGTTGAATTATGTTGAAATTGCCCATTGAATATTCTAAATTTATGATGAGGAACTACTTATGAGAAGCAAATCATCAACATACAAGACCAAAATAACCATGTCCTCCCCAATCCATTGAATATGCACTATGGGATTATATTGTCAATAAACAAATCCATTGGAGAGAAGAGATGAACCCATCTTCTCATACCTAGTTTGAGGGGTCTATTTGAGATTGTAAAGAGACATCTTAAGTTGAAAATCAAGAGAATAATCATGAAAAAACCTATCAAGCTGCTCCATATAGATTTCCTCATGTAAGTCTCCATGAAAGAAAGTGTGAACTAAGAATTTGACTCAAGAGAGGGGATTAGATCAAGTGTTAATTCAAAATGAGATCAAAATGAAAATAACACACTAAAAAACATAACATCTCTAGGCCTAGACACTAGGGAGAGCTTAGTAACAAACATACATATGAAAGAAATAGCTAAAACATGAAATAAACCTCCCTTCAACTTGCTTGCAGCTTCTAAATGGTTCATAGAGTGGCTTGCTCATCTTATGCATCAAATATTATTCATTAATGGAGTAGTTTGGATCCTTTTCTCTTTGACACCTTTGGTTTGTGATGGCTTGGCTCAATAATTTGGCATAATAACACTAATATTATGAGGCTTTAGAATTATTTATGCATGGTAACTTTACACTATTCAAGCTTAAAATTATGAGTGTGAGGCCTTATATTTATATATTTTTTCAATTGATCATAATGAACCTGAACCATCCATCTCAAGATGAAGATGTGTGGCTAAGAATCCATTCAATTTTAGAGACTAAAATCAATAATTTCCCTCATAAATATTTGGTATAGAGAGGCATTGAAGAGTTATGGGAGGGCTTAATCAAATATCTATTGTAATTAAGGCTTGTGGATGCCACCCCATATATGACCTCACCTGATGATGTAGATATTAGAAACCAATTTCCATTAATGAAATATTCAACAAGTTTCATACAAAATTAACTTAAACTTTTGATTCAAATTAATTAGTCTTAAACATAATTTATCAATTTCGGTGCAAATATTGGAAATTGGTGCTCAAATTAATCAAATTGGTCAAAATTTCATATTCTTGGCTCAAAATTTGACTAGATTGGAATTAGAAGGTGATTTTAGATGCATTGGATATATTATCCCATTTAAGATGTTGAAAACATAAAATAACAAGGACACATATCATGTGCTTCCAAATTTATGGAGTTTAGTGATTTATATCATAAATTACATTTTTGGCATTTTGGTTCAAAATGATATGAGAACTAATAGTTTCATAAAATGCATTTCCCTATTTAAGGATACTTTGACAAAAATAGGCAATCGTATATGAAAAATTCAAACCATTTAATGCATTTTAGTGTTTTTAATCCAAATTGTGATATTTGATATAAATTGGTCTGAAGCTTGGTCAAAGGTTATTGGTGGCCACTTTTAGGTGTCTACAAAAAGCACTTTTAATGTCCATCTAATATACTAGCCAACCTTGTGATATAGTAAGAGAAATTACAAGGTGAATAGTATCCATCTTGGTAAAGGGCACAAAATTCTCAAAATAGTCAATACCTTTGACTTGAAAGAATCCCTTTGTAACAAGGCATGTCGTATACTTGTCAATGGACCATCATCTACATACTTGGTGTAGTAAATTGATTTTCACCTAACCAACTTTCTTCCTTTAGGAAGAGTAACCAAATCCCAAGTGTGATTATTCATCAATGAATAATAATCATCTATCATTTCATCATCCCACACATGTAACCCATGTGCCTATGAAAAATACTATGGATCTCCAAAGATTGCTTGACACAAAAGTCTAGTACCCATAGAATGTGCATGATGATGCCAAGTAGGTAGAAGGTCCTATAATAATTATGTTGCCTTAGAAATTATAGTACGTACCCACCTAGGCATAGTGGCAACATTAGTGTCAATTGTATACATCCAATTCCTAACACCATTATGTTAAAATTTTCAATCTTACTCAAAATTTTGTAACTATGCACAATTTGGGCCAAAATCACTAAAACACACTAAATGGTTTGAGTTTGTCAATAACAAGTGCTGATTTAGGCAAATATATCCCTAAATGGAGCAATGCATTTTATGTAATTATTAGCTTTTATCAAATAATTTTGAGTCAAAATGCCAAAAATGAAATTTGATGCTCTGAACCATTGAATTCTTCTAATTAAAAAGCACACAACATATGCATGTGTTATTTTCACATCCACAATGATCTAAATGGGGTATCTATCTTTACACAAATAACACCTTTTTATAATTATACTCCAGTCAAATTATGACCCAATAACCTGACATTTCAGCTAGTTTAATTAAGTGAGCAACCAATTTACAAAGAATTACATAAAAATTAATTAATTTCACTTAAGAAAATTAATCCAAATTAAGATATTAAGTGGAAAATCCATGAAAGATATTGAAGACATATTAATTATAAATTCATTTCTAATATTTGCATCATTTAGTGACATCATCATTGAGGTGGCATCCATAAGCCATAAATGGAACAAATATCTAGTTTAAGCCCTCCCATGTCTCATTAATGTCCCTTTATTTTAAATATTAATGAGATTATTTATACATTGAGCCTTCAAAATTTAATTTATTCTTGGCCACACATTTTTTGAGGTCAACATACATCTATTTTTGAAAAATGGGGACCCATGTGTCAAATTATGCAAATTTGTAACTTGAAATAGAAAATCCACTTGACCAGGGTATCATTAGCATGTTTTCATGGTAATTATATTTGAAGATCATCCACCCCTATTTTGGTTAGCATATTTCCACTTGATTCTAGTTTTCCCTTGTCTAAATTTGCTAACTTTGGGTCTTCATGTTTTCTAGTTGCAGGTACAATAAAGTCTACTTAGAATAAACAATGCTTGGGTTTCATGATTTTAATGTCAACTTGAATTTTTAATAGCCTTTGGTTTTTTGAAAGTCAAATTGAATCTATGTTAAGCCTCCTAAAACCCACATTCAAAATACCCTAAGCATAAGACCAAATTCAAACTTAGCACGAAATTTTTACACATGAACATTTTAAATAATGCTATGGGCTTAGTTTATTTTTATTTCCTAAGGCTTAGTCATGTTTTTCAACATGACCAAACCTTATCCTAACATCCATTCTTATTCACTTTTATGCCCCAAGTTTCCCTTTTTGCTCTTTTTATTATTCATATGGTCCTTTTTTATGTTTCGACTTGTTGGGTTTTATATTTTGGTCATGTCTTTTTAGGCTTTTCCTTTGGAACTTTGTCTCGAATAAATTACCCTTTAGGGTTTATGTTTCAGATACTTTGTCCAAGTGTTTTTAGAATTTTGTCCCTATAATTTTTTTTGAAACTTATCCTTCATATTTTTTAAAGTGCCCTTTAGATTTTCTAAAATGATCCTTCAAGCCCTCAAAACATACTCTTCAAACTTTTTATTTAGACCAATTATCCTTCAAATTTTAGTAAATGATCCTTTGGGATCCTTTTATTTCAAACATTATGACAAAAGTTTTGAAACATTTTTCCCATGACAAATTTTCCACAACTTTTTGAAAGTGACCCTTTGCCTTAATAGAATTACCGTTTAAAATTTTTGTTTACGTTAATTATCTTTTGGGCTTTTCAGAATGACCCTTCAAGTTGTTGAATGTGCCCTTTGTATTTTTTAAATTTACCTTTCTAATTTTGATGTCAAACATTTTGTTTGATTCAAAAAAACCAAAATAATTTTAATGAAAACCTTAGGCTCTATATTTAGGCTACATCCCTTTTATTTTTGTGGGTTCCTTTTAATAATGTTCCTAACACTGGTCCAAAGTCTTTTTGCTGAGTATCTTTTAATTTATGGGTTCCCTATATTATGTTTTATAATTAGATTAATATTATTATTATAAGTCCTTTATATATTCTCTCAAGCTTAACTTTCATTCTTCTATGCAGGATCAATGACCCATAGTTGATCGGATATAATTGATTTGACAGAGTGAGGTTAATGTTGAAAAGTCAAGGCATGGTACCTAGCTTAAAGCTCAATCAGGTTCTAGATGATTGATGGTATGTATTAAAATGTACACATTTAATCAACAAATCATAACAAACCAAGACTTTAATAGAGTAATGTTAAAGCTTGAGCACTTTCTATAGATCAATAATGCATGATTAATCACCCAATCTAGATCTAACAGTGCGAGGTAAATAAATTTTTTAAATGAAGCTATGAGTAAATACAATATCATCATGTGGTAAAAGTGTGTGACCCAACTAGACTAAAAGGAGATAGAGTACAAAAGGCCTGTAGAGTCACCATGTGGCATAACCTTGGGGCCTAGTACAGATCAAAGCTCAATCACCTTGTAGATATCAATGAACCATGTTGATATGTGCAAAATGATCTAATGGCATGAGGAAAATCTAACCTTAAAAATTATATAGAGATCATTAGTGATGAAAAAACATGAATAAACATGACCAAATATAGTCTAAGCTTGTAAGTTAAACACAAGGATGCCATTAAAACCCCCTGTAAACCTATTTGAACATCGAAAGGGCCTTGAAAAAATGTATGAAAGTCCTAATTTGTTCCTATTTGCATCATACGAGTGTGTGATTGAGGATGATTCAACCTAAAAGCCATTAGTTAGAAATTTAATGGGATTTCTAGTAATGGCATCCTAAAAGGATATTTCTAGTGACAGGGTTCATGGAGTCCATTTAGAATGGACACGATTTGATCTTCATGATTTGACTCTTTACTTTGAGAAATCCTTGGTCTATGATTAATTAATTGAATTCATATCTAAAACATGTAAAACCTTAGTCTTAGAATGTTTATCCTATGATTTTTTGAAAAGGGGATTCAAATTTATATGGGAACCATTTTATTATAGACTTAGTTTAAAACTTTATCATAGGTCCTAATTGTATTTATTAATACTTCTAAAGCCTTAATCAAAAATCTTTTGCTAGGTCCTTTATGTTTTAAACATTCATGCTTTTATCCCATCCTATGTTGCTAAAAAATTTTACTTATGTTTTATAGGTTCAACAGAATCGCATTTGGGGAGTGAACATGCTTAGGGATATGTGCTCCAACATCAAATTGAATTTTTTATCCTATGGCCTATCAAAGATTAACTAGATCTATTTATTATCATGCTAAAGCCATAATCTATGGCTTTAACCAAGGTCCCCTATTGAAATTAAACTATAACGTTCATGTGAACAATTATCCATGCTATAGACTTAGCTTAATTTCCATTCTTGGTATTTTTTATTTCCCATGACCCCTTGTCTATGTTATTATTGACATGATCTAACTAATACAGTGTCACCTTCATCCTAGACTTAGCTTAAAATTTTTAATTGCAATCATGCAATAAAAACCTTAGGCTAAATCTTATATTATGACTTTATTATTCATAGGATCCTTTTATCATGTCACAAACTTAACTTTAAAAACCTTATACCAAAATTTATTCATATTTATTAATACAATTAAAACATTAGTCCTAGGATTTATATATTCTTGGGCTTACTTAAATTTTTTATAATTACAGGAACCAATCACATTCAACTACCTAGATCATGATCAATGGATCACATGCAATCATATGAGGATGATTGAATAGAGTAACATTAGTGTTGAAAATTCAATATGTGGACCCTATTAAACATTGATCACCTTAAAAAGTATTGGCAATACATGTTCAAGTATACAGATTCAAATCAATGGAGCGTATCAAATTAAGGATCTTTAATGATGCCCAAGATGAATGTGGGACTACCACATGGTGAAAGCACATTAATTGACTTAACTAATATGATACATAGCTCAAAAGGCCCATAAGAATACCAAGTGGCATAACCTCAGGGCGTAGTGCACATTGAAGTTCAAGCACCTTTTGAAGATCAATAGCCTACATTGATTTCTATGTACTAGATCCGATGGTGTGAGATCCACAAAGACTTTTTAATGGAGATCAGGAGGCTCATGAGACTACCAAGTGGCACAACTTTGGGGACAAATACATATTATATCCAATGGCATTCAAATCTTGGGATTGAAATTAACAAGCAGTGTTGATCCATGAAAAATAATCTAACAGTGAGAGAAAAGCATATTTTCAAAGGGCAATGATCAAGTTTTTTTAATAAAAAATAGTAATGAGTAATTAGCGATGAAAGTGCCATGCAGGTGCTAGGATGATGACACATAAGTAGAAATCAATAGGAATTGAAGATTGAGTAGACCCATTTATAGCAAAATACCATTACATGATCTAAGGCATAATGCTCACTTAAGTCTAAATGTTACCACCATTTAAGCACTGTAAAATATTTAGAAAAGCCTCAGTTTGACCCTGTGATCACCATAATCAATCTAGAAGTTGAATTATTAGTAGTATGAGTATAATTAAATATATAATTGGACTATATACCAATAATGATCAATTTAATAGTTCACAACCACAAGAAATTGGTAAAATAGATTATCTATAGATCAGTCTATGAGAAAAGGTCATTTTTTTTAGAATGCAATAGAAGGGACACTTATCTTATACACTTGTATAAATGTAATTGGATGAGACTAAAAGACAAGTTGTCTTGTATATTATAAAAGGAGCATTGCCAATTTTTAAAGGGGGAAATTTTTAGAGCCAAACTTACTTTGTAAACTTAGAGCAAATAATACAAGTAAGGAATTCTACAAAGATTGTTCAATATTTGTCTATGTGTTTGCTATCATAGCTTCTCTCTCATTTTCTCATTCTTAATGCCATATTTGAATGGTTATTATGGATTATTGGTGTTTACCCTTGATTTTAGATTTGTTAACTTGTGTCAATGCTAGGTTAATTGAAGGTTCTTAGGTTCATTTCATTTTTCTTGCTTTTCTTGCATTTGGCACAATGTTGTGTACTTATAGGGGTAAATATTTAAAGTGAGCCTAGTTCTTATCTTTATCTTTCCATACCTTCCTTAAAATTCTACCTAATGTGAGATGTGATTTGGTTAAGCTATTTCACTTCACATACTAGTTTTAAGTGCATGCCTAGATGAAATCTGAACTTTGTCATGATGTTTGGAATGAAGATCAACAATATTTATTTCTACCTTACCCTTTCTTGTGCTTTTTTTTAAACTAAATCACCTTAGTTTAATTTTAATTATAAATATCCATTTTAGATTAGCTATTAGAATAGTTATTGATCATAATTTAACATTATTATCATATCATACTTTATATTCTACATAGATATGACCTTGGCCATGGTGGCTCACAACCACCAATGTTTATAAATATTATGAAACAGTCACTTGTTCTGCCTCTATTCCACCAATAAATAACATGATTATCACAACCTAAAAATCATGAATTGAATTCTTAGAATTATAAAATGATAATTGTTTCTTAAACACTCTAGGCACTTATGGTACACATTTAGGCATCAACAGGTGGAGCTTCACTAGCACTAGAAGGAGGGTCTTTAGCTAAATCTATGTGAATTTGTATAATCTTTGTTAATTTTGGTGTGTTTTGATCAAATATTGATGTATTCCTTATATATTTGTGTTTATTAGCATAATTATGTGAATATCATTGATCTTTATGATTTTAGACTAGTCTTTGGGCTTCCTTTAGCTAAAGATTGATATTTTTTGAAGATCCATAGATATTTTTGCAAAGGTAGTTCATGATTTGTGTATTCTCCATGTTTGAGGTTAGTAATATCAATTTTATATAGAGATTGACTAGTTATTTACAGATTTGAGTTTATTTGAGATTAGAGGTGTAAATATACCTTGAATTCATCAATCTAATACATATCTTTGAACTTATTTAGTTAAATATAGTCATGTTTTACATTTATTTTTACAAAATTGACTTAACGTGAAAACTTCACCATTGTAATTTACAAATATAAATTTGATGCATCATATTTTTAATAGGTTTCAAGGTCAAAAGCTCAAATTTCCCAAGGCAAGGTGTAGGTGAGTGAAATTCACAAAGTATCAAACACTTCACCACTTCAAGGTACTCATGTGTTCAAGGTATGGCTTGGCTAGGTGGTTCTTCAATAAATGTGTTAGGTACAGTACATGATCTTCCTTGAAACCCTGAGAGGTATTTACCTTCATTCAGTCCTAGTAACATTGTCACAACTGAAGAACACATTAGATCTTTGACAACTGATTTAAGACTCTTGAATGTTGTTCATGAAGATGTAGCATGTAGATTGTTCCCATTCACTTTCAGAGATATTGTATACAAATGGTTATTTAACCTTCCAGATGATTACATAGCTAGCTAGGATGATTTTAAAAATATATTTATAAATTAATTTGGTAAAATCATTAGTCCATGCATTATATATTAATAATTACCACTGTTAAGAGAGATTCTAGTGATACTATAAAAACCTTCAATGCTATATTCTAAAAGTTATATGGTAGAACCATATCTCCTCATAGACCTAATGAGGATTTAGTCTTAAATATTTATAAAGATGCTTTGGATCCCATGACTTCTATGTTCCTTAAAAGGTCTATTAGAGTCATAAACATCTTGACATTAGCTTATGTTGAGGTGTAGTATTCAATGATAAAATACATTATTCATCCTACATATGATGTCCCAAATATCAATCCCAATTTCCTATCACTAAATATCACTCCTAATGCCCATCAGAAACCAGTTTAGAACTAATTACCCTTGATTCATACATATCCTAGACAAAACCTAGAGTTCTTGAATGGCACTACAAGTAGATCCCATCCATAAAACCATATAACTCTAGTGCCCACATCCAGTAGTAATTCTCTAATTTATGAGCCTAAGATACCAAAAAATTCAAATGACTTGATATTATAAATGGTTCAAAAACTAAGAACTAATTTTCTTCAGTAGCAAAAGCAAGTGAGAAATTTTGGGGAAGGCTCCAATAGAGACTATACTTTGGGTTTCATGATAATAGTAATAATGGATCATCTGAAAACATACAAATGAGTTTCTATGATATAGATTTGGCTAATCATTGTAACATTTTTGAAGCATTTCAATGTGAAAGGGATACAACTAAAATTATGCCTAACCAAGACAATATTACAAGGACATCTGACTTTACAAAGACATCTCAAGGCTTCATGATGGAGGCTTTTGATTTTCCTTTTGAAGAGAAAAGTGAAGCTGAAGATACTCTAAAAGAAGGAATAACTCTTCAAGGTGAGCAGTCCCATGACCAAGATCAGATACAAGCTAAATTCTCTTCAGAGGATAGTTATGAAGACAATTCATATGAAGTCACTGATGGAATACAAGATAATATTGAATAAGATGACCATGGGCAATAATTACACCAAGATTTCTTGAAATAAATTACTATGTTATAAGAGAGAAATGATACCCTAGAGGTCTCAAAACTAGATGAGCTAGAACTCAATTGGGTAGAAGAGCTACCTTTCTCCATTAAGGATGAAGATGAAGTGGGTGAAACAAATTAGGAATTATCATATGACTTCATCAAGAAGTTAGGAGTATGGGACCAACATGTTTATGATGATAAGATTCTAGATGAACATCATTTATTTGTTCAAGATGAAGAAGCCTTTTGGAATGAATTGGAAGATTTTTTTTTCAAAGATTGGTAATCTATTTAATTATATTTAAAATGCTATTACAAGTGTTCCTGTTCTTCTTAAACTTGATTTAAAAAAGCATTTATTATCTATGTTAATGTTACTAAAAAAGCTATAGGAGATGTAATAACTGAAGAATTTGAAAATAATGAATAAAAACCAATCAATTATATGAGTTAGGTTTTAAAAGATGTAGAAACTAGGTACCCCCTTATTGAGAAATTCATTTTCTCACTAGTTTCCTCTTTAAATGAATTTACCTCAAAAAGAACATAATAAAGACATAAATCTAAGGATACTAGTTTAGTTACCATTATTGAGTGAAGATCATATAAGCCACTATCTATCTATGGATGAAATAGAACTAGCACTCCTGCTGTAAAGCAAAAGAGTTTGGGAATAAGATGATTGCATCTTAGATTCATATCTTTGATTCATGTATCTGAGAATGTTGATAGGAGACCAAGATACATCACCTATAAGACACAAGCATACACATGCTCCTATCTAAAAGAAGAGTCCATTGAATGGAATTAATCTTGCTTCAAGGTTTTGTAATAGACTAAATAATTTATCATTTGATCCTAGAGGTAAGTACCTTATGTGGTTAGTGTAGGGCTTAGTTTAGTTTCTTTCCTATTCTTTGTTACTTATTTTTTTTCCTATCCCTTGTTTGTACATAATACATGTTTATATTTTTTTTGTTTCCCCTTGCTTTATTCCTTGATTTTAAATAAGTCCTTTTAGATAGCTTTCTACTTAGAGTCCAAAAAACTTAGGAACTCCATAGCTCAAGAATGCAGGTATAACTCCTCAACATTTGTTGATCATGGGCTTGAAATATGGCTTGATGTTACAATTTAAAGAAACTGATAAGGACTAATGGATGAGTAATTATTCTTTAAGATTTTAAACCTTGTTCTGATCTAAACTTAGTTTTAAGAAAGATTGCACATTTAGGATGAAATATTAAACTATTAGGAAACAGTCATGCTTGCAATTTTAAAAAAACATTAATTGCCTAGGACAAGATTTATAGCCAAGGATGATTGTCTGAAAATAAAACACTTGACCAAATTCCTAAACCTGGCTAACTGGTTCTCAACCTTTGCTAGAAAGTCAAAATGACTTGAAAAAATATAAATAATGAGAAATTATTGAAAAATCAAAATCTTTTCAAGAAAAGGTGATTATGGTAATCTTTATTAGGGATATAGATGCTTGGCTGGTAGTGGAACAAGGCCTTGAGTGAAGCCAAAGACATCTTTGTTGGGGCTATGGATACCTGGCTAGTAGCATAACAATGCCCAAGCCTTCTTTGAGATAAAACATTGTTATTAATGAATATTCAAACATGCTAGAAGTTAATGTTAATGGTTTAATTCATGAAATCTATAAGTTGTTTAATAAATCCCATGGCAAACAGTAAGTGGAATCATAGCACACACACAACATGACTAGGTCTTGATGTTTGATCCTAATTCTACATGTGCAAGTCTTATTTCAACCATGAATTGATCTAAATAACAATGACTGATCAAATGGAATAAATAACTTAATTATTAGTCTAAATCATAGTATCTAAATTCTAACATATTATTATGTTTCCCCAAGAATTCATTATTTGTTGAGGTCAACATACCCCCATTTCTAAAAAATGGGGACCCATGTGTCAAATTGTGTAAATTTATACCTTAAAATAAAAAATCATCTTGTCTAGAGTATCATTAGAATTTTTTCATATTAATTATATTTGAATATCATCCACACTTGGTCTGATTAGCATATTTTCACTTTATTCTCATTTTCCCTTGTCTAAATTCACTAACTTTGGGTCTCTATGTTTTCTAATTGTAGGTACAATAAGGTCTACTTGGAATGAACAATGCTTGGGTTTCACAATTTCAATTTAAAATTTATTTTTTACTAGCCTTTAGTCTATTGAAATTCAAACTGAATTCATGTTAATCTTCTTGAATCCCTCATTCAGAATATCTTAAGCACAATACCAAATTCAAACTTGGCAGTAATTTTTTATGTGAGAAATTTTTAAATAATGTTATGGGCTTAGTTTATTTTAATTTTATAAGGCTTAGTCATGTTTTTAAACACAACCAAACCTTATTCTAACATCCATTCTTAGTCCCTTTTATGTCTTAAGCCCCCTTTTTGGTCTTTCTATTATTTGCATGATCCTTTTATTATGTTTCCATCTGGTAGTTTTATATTTCAGACATGTCTTTTCAAGATTTGCCTTTACAAATTTATCTTGAATGAATTACCCTTTGAGGTTTATGTTTCGAATACTCTATCCAAGGGCTTTTAGACTTTTATCCTAAGCAATTTTACTAAAACTTATCCTTCGTATTTTTTAAAGTGCCCTTCATATTTTATAAAATGATCATTCGAGCCCTCAAAACATACCCTTCATACATTTTGTTTAGACCAATTATCCTTCAAATTTTTGAAAATTATCCTTCGGGCTTATTTTTTGTTTTGAAATTTTGAAAAAAGGTCTGAAACATCATTCACACAACAAATTATCCACAACTTTTTGAAAGTGACCCTTTGCCTTAATAGAATTACCCTTTGGACTTTTGTTTAGGCCAATAATCCTTTGGGATTTTTGGAATGACCCTTTGAGATGTTGAATGTGCCCTTCAAATTTTTTAAAGTGCCCTTTAGAATTTTAACATTAGACATTTTGTCCAATGTAAAAAGCCTAAAATAATTTGAATGAAAACCTTAGGCTCTGCATTTAGGCTATGTCCCTTTTATTTTTATGAGGTCCTTTTTTTTATGTTCCTAACCCTAGTACAAAGTTTTTTTACTGAGTCCCTTTTAATTCACAAGGTCCTGTATATTATGTTTTGAAACTAGCTTAATCTTTTTATCCTAACTCCTTTATATATGTTCTCGAGCTTAACTTTTATTCTTCTATGCAAGATCAATGACCCATGGTTGATCAAATAAAATTGATCTGATAGAACGAGTTTAATAGTAAAAATTCAAGGCATGGTCCCTAGCTTAAATACCAAGCAAGTTCCATTTGATTGATGGTACGTGTTATAGTGTACACATTCAATTAATAGAGTATAGCAAGATAAGACTTCAATAGAGTTATGTTAAAGCTTGAGCACTTTCCAGAGATTAATAGTGTGTGATTACTTTCCCAATCGAGATCTAATAGTGTGAGACAAGTCAAAACTTTTAAATGAATATATGAGCAAATGTGATACCACTATGTGGCAAAAGTATGTGAACCACTAATATTTATAGGAGACAAAGTATAGAAGTTTCATAGAGCTACCACATGGCACAACCTTGGGGCCTAGTATAGATCAAAGCTTGAGAACCTTATAGAGATCAATGAACCATGTTGATCCATATAAAATGATCTAGCAACATGAGGTAAAGCTAACTTTGTAGAGGATATATAGCTCGTTGGTGATGCAGATATATAAATAAACATGTTTGAATACAATATAAACTTGTAAGTTGAACATAAGGACACCATTAAATTTTTCTATGAACCTTTTTGAACATTAAAAGGGCCCTAAAAAATATATGAAAGTCCTAATTTGTTCTTTTTTACATCATATGAGTGTTTGATCGAGGATGACTCAACCCATAATCCATTAGTGGGAAATTTAATGGGATTTATAGCAATGGAAACCTAAAAAGATGTTTCTAGTGACAAGGTTCATGGAGTCCATCCAAAATGGACAAGATTGGATCTTCATCATTTGACTCTTTACTTTGAATAATCCTTGGTCTTTGATTAATTAATTGAATCCATATCTAAAACATGTAAAACCTTAGTCTTAGAATGTTTAGCCTAGGTTTTTTTGAAAAAGAGATTCAAATTTACATGGGAAACATTTTATTATAGACTTAGTTTAAAACTTTAAATTAGGTCCTAGTTGTATTTATTAATAATGCTAAAGCCTTAATAAAAAATATTTTAATATGTCCTTTATGTTTTAAATGATCATGCTTTTATCCTGTCTTAGGTTGCTAAATATCGTTACTTGTGTTTTTTAGGTTTAATGGAATCTCATTTGAGGAGTGAACATGCGTAGGGATTTGTGCTCCAATGTCAAATTGATTTTTTTAGCCTATCACCTATTGAAGATTAATTAGATATGCTTATTGCCATATTAAAGCCATAATCTAAGGATTTAACCTATGTCCCCTTTTGAATTAAATTCTAACATGCATGTGAACATTTATCCATGATATAGACTTAACTTAATTTCCATGCTTTGTCTCTTTTATATCTCATGACCCCTTGGTCTATGTTACTATTGACATGATCTAACTAATGTAGGGTCCCCTTTATTATCCTAGACTTAGCCTAAAATTTTAAATTGCGTTCATGCAATAAAAACCTTAAGCTAAATTTTATGTTATGACTTTATTATTCATAGGATCCTTTTATCTTATTGTAAACTTAGATTAACAAACCTTAGACCAAAATTTATTCATATTTATTAATACGATTAAAATAATAGTCCTATTCTTGGGTATACTTAATCTTTTTATAATTATAGGAACCAATCGCATTTGACTGCCCAGATCATGATCAATGACTTATATGTAATCAAATAGGGATGATTGAATATAATGATAATGGCATTGAAAAGTTAAGCCATGGACCCCGTTAAACATTGAGCACCTTAAAAAAGATCGATGATACATGTTCAAGTGTATATATTTAGATCAATGTAACGTATTGAGTCAAGGATTTTTAATGACACCTAAGATGAATGTGGGACCACCACATGGCAAGATCATGTTAAATAGCTTAATTGATAAGGTACATAGCTCAGAAGGTCTCTAGGACTATCAAGTGGCATAACCTTGAGACCTACTGCATATTAAAGTCTAAGCACCTTTTAAAGATCAATGGCTTGAATTTATTTGTATACACTAGATCTGATAGTGTGAGATCAACAAAGACTTTTCAATAAATCTCAGAAGGCCTGTAGGACTACCAAGTGGCATAAGCTCAGGGCCAAATACATATTGCAGTCAATGGCATTCAAATCTTGAGATAAAGATTAATGAGCAACATTGATTCATGTAAAATAATCTGATGGTATAAGATAAAAGTAGATTTTTAAAAGGCAACGGTCATGTTTTTTTTAAATAATGAATAATTTTCCATGAAAGTGCCATGTATGCACCAAGATGATGCCACATAAGAAGAAAGTAATAAAAACTAAAGATCTAATGGACCCATAAAAATCAAAATACCATTGCATGATCTAAGGCATAATACTCACTTAAGTCCAAATGTTGTTGTCATTTAAGAACTATAAAATCTTTGGAAAATTTTTAGTTTGACCCTGTGATCACCATAATTAAGCCATACATTGAATGACTATTAGTATGAGCATAATTCAATCCAAAATTGGACTATAGACCACTAGTGATCAATTTAATATTTCACAACCATGAGAAATTGGTAAAATAAATTGTCTATAAATCCATCTATGAGAAAAGGTAATTTTTTCTAAAATTCAACAAAAGGGACACTTGTCATATACACTTTTACAAATGTAATTGGATGAGATTAACCAAAATTTTGCCTTGTATGTTATAAAAAAAGCATTACCAATTGTCAGGTGGGGGAAATTTTTAGAGCCATAATTAATTTGTAAACTTGAAGAAAACAATACAAGTAATGAATTTTGCAAAGATTGTCTAGTATTTGTCTATGTTTGATATCATGTATTCTCTCTCATTTGCTCATTCTTATTGCCAGATTTGAATAGTTCTTAAGGATTATTGATGTGTACTTTTGATTGTATAATTGTTAACTTGTGCCAATGCTAGGTTAATTAAAGGTTCTTAGGTTCATTTCATTTTTCTTGCTCTTCTTACATTTGGGCCAATGTTATTTACTTGTATGGGTAAATATTTAAAGTAATCCTAGTTCTTATCTACATCTTTCCATTCCTTCCTTAGAAGTCTACTTGATGTGTGATGTGATTTGGGTTAAGTTGTTTCAATTTACATGTTGGTTTTAAGTGCATGCCTAGATGAAATCTCAACTTTGTCATGATGTTTGGAATGAATATCAACAACATTTATTTTTACCCTACCCTTCCTTTTCCTTCTTTTTAAACTAGATCACCTTAGTTTAATTTCCATTACAAATATCCATCTTAGATTAGTTCTTAGACTAGTTATTGATCATAATTCACCATTATTAGCATAGCATACTTCATATTATGCATAGATCTGACTTTAGCCATGGTGGCTCCCAACCACTAATTTTTATAAATATTATGAAATAGTCACTTGTTCTTCCTCTATTCCACCAATAGATAACATGATTATCACAACTTATAACTCATACACTAAATTCTTATAACTATAAAATGATAAGTGTTTATTAAACACTTTGGACACCTGTAGTACACATTGAGGCATCAATAACATCTTGATCTCAAGATGAATGATCATGGTTGATTCTAATTGTTTCCAAAAATCTATAAATACAAGGGTCCTCACTCATCATTTGAAGCTTCTTTGGTGTAAACTTATTATATAGAATTATCCTTACAAGATATTTTTGTGTAGTGTTATTATGCTTAATTTACAATAGGATAACTTCATTATTGGCATACATTTGATCAATTTCATGAGTCTAGTTCATTGGTGTATTGAGAGATGACGGAGGATCAAGCCACTCATCATTGATAAAGACTTGGAGCACCAAATCAGGGGAAAATCATGTTTTTGAGCCACACTTGGATGAGGAATGATCTTGGGAAGGTTTGATGGTGTATTCCTTCTTTCAATAGATCTTAATTTTCATTTGAAAAACCCTATGGGGGAGTTGGCTTTTTGAATTATGTTCTTTATTCTTATTTTGAGTTTTCATTACTAATGCATGATATAACTCATTTTGGATTCCTATTCTACATCTTGACATGCTTGGTGGGACCATGCATCCCATACAAGCAAGGAGAATGATTTGGCACTCTTAGATATTATAATACATGCTAAAAAATCTCTAAAAATTAAGGTTTGTCTCATTTATTCACATGTTTTTTTAATATCTAATGACACACACTTTATACAGTGACCAACATCATTTTACACTAACTAACATTAGTCCTATCCTAATCGGCATTAGTCTTTATGTACAGGGCAAAAACACGATGGAAATTTTGGTTTTTGAGTTTTTCTTGAGATTTATTTATTATTATGTATTTTAGAACTTGCATGCTCTTTGTCTAATTATTTTATTGCAAGATATAAAGACTTATTTTATTTTCATGATTGTTTTACTAATAATCCCATTTGTAAAAATCATCATGTTTTTCCTAAATTTTTAAAGGTAACCAACATTGATTCCAGTCAACCAACATCAATTTTATTGTAATCAGCATCAATTTTCTTGTAACTGGCATTGGTCCATGTAGATCAACATTGGTCTCTATGTCAAGAAAATAGAGAAGCCTAAGAGAAAGTTTTCAATTCTTTTTTTCTCATTTATATTTTTGCTTCAAGGTAGACATAAACCCTATAAAAATTATAAGACATAAGTTGGAAAATGTGCCAAATTCAAAAATGATTAAGTCTCAAATACTTCATTTGGTGCTTAAAAGGAATATAGATGTTTTATGATTAGTTTATTTTGTGAAAGCTTTATAAGTTTTAAACTAAGGCCAAGGGGACAAATTTCATAAACCACTTCACTTTGGTGCATTAAAACAAACATTCAAACTTAGATTACAACTCTTAAGAGTGTTTTTTTTTATACTAGGTCATTGAAAATTATTTGTTTTTCATAAAATGAAGGATGCATGTATGCTCAACCACCCCGCCCCCCCCGCCCCCCTACCCCATCCCCTTTAGGCAACTTGGGTGACCAAAAATGATCTTTATTTAAATTTTTACCTTATCCAAAGGCATGAAAAGAATGGAATTAAATATCTCCTCAAATATATATGGTTTGGGTGATATGAATGTGACCATAAAGTATTTTCACTTTATCATTTATTTTATGCAACTTGTCTTATGAGGGGAACTTCATAGCCTCCTCATGGTTTCTTTAGAAAAGTGTTGACCTAGGAAATCATCTCCCAACATCATTTCAACTATTGGATATTTGATCCAAGGTTTTTTAATATGTTAGCTATGTTATGTACGGGGCATGCCTCCCCTTGTGGGACATCTCCTTTGACTTTAGTTGGTAGTTAACTTTGTTATTCATTATTTAGTGTTAGTTTATTTAATTGTAATTTATTGTATGGGTGGTTCAACCCATTGGGTAGTTATCCTTGGTAATTTACCCAAATTTATTTTAAAAGGCATTAATTGTACAAAAATAAATATAAGTTTTCACATTGCATATATTTTTTGAATTATTCCTCCTATTTACGATCCATCAGTGGCATCAGAGCCAAAAAAGTGTGAAGGAAGAAGGAGATTGAAAAATATTTGAAGAGCGGCAAGGATAACAAGATCATAATTGTAAAATAGACTATGCCAGAAAATGGAGAGTATTTTTTATAGAAGGGCTATATACACCCTCATGTGATGAACCGAAGAACACATCAACCAACATTTTCTACGTAGAAATATAAGCCTATGTGTAGCAAGATGGTTCTTTTGAGTGTCTACATGCAGTATAAACCTCTGTAGTTAACATGCACTCCTTTGTTTCTAGTAATAAGGTGTATTTATCTTGAATGAATCTTTCAAATCCCAACTATGTTGTTTAAAAAAAAAAGGCTAACCCATCTACTGTAGATGTCACCTTCAATTCTCCAAGTGTTTTTATGTTTACCTTGGTTACATGCTTATTGTTTATACCACACACTCTTTCATTTTTACATAAAATATATTCTTCATGGAATTGGTGGCAAGAATATTGGAATGATGACCATCTGTGTAGGCAAGAATGCAATTGGAGGAAAGTGAAATATTGATTATCTATTCTGTGATTGTTTTATTTCTACCAAGTTACCTCTATACTCTGTCAATGGATAAAATATGTTTGTATGATGGCTAAAAATCCCCTATAAAGAGGTAGATACTTGTTTTTTGATAATTTATTTTTTAGATAGTTGTTATTGTACGGTGCTTCTACAATCTTTGTAGTTTTTCACATGCAAACAAATCAAGTTTATTTAGAATATTTTTCTATTATATTCTAAATTTACATGTAGAGGGATTGACAATTGTAGTTTTGGTAACCATTGCCTTAAGAGAATATCCCAAGTTCAAAGATTATATTTTGGACTTTTTTTTATATTTGAAAGGAAATATTTTTTAAAAAAGGCTTTGTAAAGAAAAGGTGATATAAGGGTATAATAGGAGTTATAAGGTGTATTTTTTTTAATAAAATCTAAAAATCCCTATTTTTTTGTAAATGAAAGCTATTTCGGAGGGTAAAGGCAAAGCCCCAATAACATTCCTTTTTTTTGACTTTTTTTGCATCATGGTGAAAATTGTGAGCTTAATCTTTAAAAATGGTAAATTGTCACCTTAAAACTATAAAGAATGGAGTAGAAACATGGAGAACACTGTAATATCCCCTATTTCCCTCAAATTTTGAAACTGGATATTTTGAATTGCTTTTCTATGTATTATGATTTTTTTGGTGTTTTATGCATGTACTAAAAAAATTGTGAGTTTTGCAAAATAATTCCAAATAAATAAATAAATCACAGTATAATCTCTCAACTGGCAGATCAAAGATCTTATTACTTGTCCAGATGATTACATATAAAGTCCTCTATCATGCATATAAAAGAATATTAAAATACTGTCTTTAAAAAAACTTGATTATTTTAGCAAACTAGAAGTAAACCCTGGATCTGTGCAGCTCAGGGTGCTATGTCAAAAACACAGTCACCGTCATCGGTAATACTACCGTAGTCGGTAGCTAATATTGTCATCATCGATAATACTACTGTGGTCGATAGCTAATACTGCTGTCATTGGTAATAATACCACGATCGGTAGCTAATATTACTATTGTCGGTAATACTACCAAAATTGGTAGCTAATACTATCAAAATCGGTAGCTAATACTACCAATGTCGGTCTCTGTTCTCCCTACAACACTGTCCAGCCTACTACAGAATGGTATGAACTTGCACAGATCTGTAAGGATCCCATACAAAAGCAAATAAAATCTAGTGTGGCATGTATGTTGGACTCTAAATCTCAAGAAATGTGATCCTAATACTAAAGATCTTTATTCTAGATAATTTCTAAATCAAACCCTAATGAAATAAATACCTGCAAATCTCTGTGACAACTTTTGTATGAAGCTATCCCTCAAACTGGCAATAAATCAGCTAATATCTCACAACCTCTAAATTACACACATTGAAGAGTGGATGTTCTCTAATGCAAACAGAATCCTGGAACCCTTGGCTCAGTCTTCTCAAAAAAAACCTTAGCAAAATTCTCCAAAATCAATAATCAATAATAAATCCAACTCTCTCCCATGAGAAACCCTTATACCCTCAAAAAGGTGTGCTTACCCTAATTAGATTTTCTTAAATTAGAATTAGGGTTTTTAAATTAAAATTAGACCAAATAATTAATATTTAATTAAATTAATCAAATATTAATATTTCCCTTAATACATGTCTGAAAGAGCCCAAACAAAAGCCAACTGGAACAATTTTGCTACTCGAAGCCAAGCCAAGCTCCATCAGGACCCTCTATCCATCCCATCAGCCTATGAAGGTCACATAATAGGCTAATCTTGAACTCTAAAGATGTCAACTAAAAAGGGGACATGAAAATCTGCCCCTCCTAAAATTGCTTGCCCTCAAGCAATCGCTGAATGATAAACCAATCAATCCACCTGGATCCCAAATGTAGTCATGATCTACCCTACTGTTAATCAACACAAACTCCATGCCATGTCTATCACAACTCTCATCCAATGGCGTCATAGCGTCCCAAGTACCAAGATAAGGATCCCAACATCCAATCCATGAACAAGAAATCAACTGGTAACTCAAGTAAACTCCTCACCTGAGTAATGTGAACAATACCAATTAAATGCATGCACCTGTCTCCTATACCTGCTACAATATCTGAATCTAGAGTGTTAATGCTAGACATACTCATATCATCATCAACATGTGACCCATCTATAAAAGAAAGCTGAGTCCCTGCCACATGTGCTATCACATGAACTGAACTCACCTCAAGACAAAGCTTGTCCACATGTCTCTCCTATGTTGGTGCCAATGTGCACTCGGTAGTGCACTCTATCATGTCATATTGTATGAGCCTCTCCATCTGATGAAAAAACATTTTTTTTGATGCTGCTGCCCTGTATTGCCTTAAGAATATGTGTCTTCCCACCAACATCAAAATGAACCTCCATGTCCTTGAGATGAAGAGTGACTTCTTCAAGTGAATGAAGCCACTTCATACCCAAGACTAAGTTTATATCCCCCATGTTCACCACATAATAGTCAGCCTTGAACTCATAGCTGTTCAAGTGCAATGGGAGCTCTCTAATCATATGCTCACACCTAAGAGTGTGACCATCGGCTACCTTAACTCTAATGCCCTCAAAATCCTCAGTAATGAGTCCACACCTCTCCACAAATATAGCATCTATAAAATTATGTGTGGCTTCTATGTCAAGAAGGGTGATGACCCTCTGTCCTACCAAAACTCCATAGAGTTTGAATGAATCATCCGACTGAATGTTGGATAGGCATGCCTCCTATATCTGAAACTTTGAGTCTACCTCTGCCTTAGGCTCTGAAGTCTCTGCCTTTAACTCCTTAGAACTATCCTACTATTTGGAATCCTCTGATTCTGAATCCTCATAATAAGCCCACATCACTCGATTGGTCTTGCCCTTAAGCCTCAAAGGACAATCGTGATTGGCATCATAGGGACCTTTGCAATAGAAGCAAAGCTTCTTCCTATGTAAATCATTAAGAGCCTCTCGATCCAAAGGCGGTGCTACTGGATTTGCGTTCGAATCATTCTTAACACTTGATTTATCTATGTTAAAATCTGGTCTCTCTCTATTACTGTTGAAGCCCTTATTGTCCCTGGATGAAGAAGTACCTCCTGAGTTAGATTTACTAGATGGGGCTGCCATCTCCATACTACACACCTTCTTCATAGCTATTTGTAACGAAGGAGGATCAAAGGCTTTGATCCAACCTCTCAATGGTTCTGTCAATCCCTCCATGAAGAGAACTACCAATCTACGCTCTAAAATATTTGGCACCATGACTGCCAACCACTGAAACTCACCAATGAAGGACTCCAAATTGCTTGTTTATTTCAACTGGGCTAGATCTCAAAAGTAAACCTCAATATCTTTCATATCAAACCGCTCAACCAATTTATCCATAAAGTCCTGGTACTCTATCACCTGGTTATGCTAAAGTGTTACCATACCATGGTACCACCAATTGTGTGATACTCCCTCCAAGTGCAAAGTGGCATATTTGATGGCCTTTATCTCTGTCATTGGCCTCAATGCCAAGAATGTGTCAAGCTTATGAACCCAATCTTGCATTGTCATCTTGCCGCTGCTGTCAAAAGTAGTCAAAGAAAGCTTGCCAGTAGCCTTCTTCAGTTCACTGAGTTGACCTCTAGGCCTCCTATCCTGTCTAACTGATCTGTAGTGCTCTCTCCTCTTATTCACGAAATGATAAAAGGACATCCTCTCCTAAACTTGAGGAGCTAATAATTCCCACTCATCATTTGTAGCCATGAGAACATCTAAAAATAGGGAATCACCTGCCACCTCCTTTGCTGGTGCTTCTTCTGGTTCCTCCTATACAAACGTAGGCCGTGTAGGTCTATCAGTGGTCCTGGAATGGGTCAGTTGTGGTCTCTGATTAAAAGTAGCACTCTTGTTATCTCCTTGTTCCCCATTTTATCTAATAGGTGGGTTCATCCTCTCTACCATAGTAGTGAGTGCTTGTATTGCCTGATTCATCTGCTACTGGCCTGTAACCATAACTCGGAAGAATTCTTTGGTGTCTTGATCATCATTATGCCTATGGCCCATGTGTGGGTTACCCTCACACCTGTCCCTCATGGTGATCAGCTATTGTTCTAAAACCTGATCACCTTCAAGCAAAGCTCTATTGCATGTGAAATACCTGTGTGGTCCCAACTCTTGTGGCTACATGAGATTGCTAAACCCTCAGGGTGGTAGGATTTAGCTCTGATACCACTGTAATATCCCTTATTTCCATCAAATTTTGAAACTGGATATTTTGAATTGCTTTTCTGTGTATTATGATTTTTTTTGTGTTTTATGCATGTAATAAGAAAAATTATGAGTTTTGCAAAATAATTCCAAATAAATAAATAAATCACAATATAATCTCTCAACTGGAAAATCAAAAATCTTATTACTTATCCAGATGATTACATATAAATTCCTCTATCATGCATATAAAATAATATTAAAATATTGTCTTAAAAAAACCTGATTATTCTAGCAAACTGGAAGTAAACCCTAGATCTATGTGGCTCAAGTTGTTGTGTCAAAAACACAGTCACTGTCGTCGGTACTACTGCCACAATCGGTAGCTAATACTGCCATCGTTGATAATACTACCGCAGTCAATAGCTAATACTACCATCGTCAATAATACTACCACAGTTGGTAGCTAATACTGCCATCATTGGTAATACTACCGTAGTTGGTAGCTAATACTACCGATGTCGGTCTCTGTTCTCCTTGCAACGCTATCTAGCCTGATGTAGAATGGTACGGACTTGCATGGATCTATATGGATCCCGTATAAAAGCAAATAGAATCTAGTGTGGCCTATATGCTGGACTCCAGATCTCAAGAAATATGATCCTAATACTAAAGATTTTTATTTTGGATAATTTCTAAATCAAACCCTAATGAAATAAATACCTGCAAATCTCTGTGACAACTTTTGTATGAAGCTATCCCTCAAACTGGCAATAGATCAGCTGATATATCACAACCTCTGAATTGCACACACTGAAGAGTGGATGTTCTCCAATGCAAATAGAATCCTGGAACCCTTGGCTTAGTCTTCTTAGAAAAACCCTTAGCAAAATTCTCCATAATCAATAATCAATAATCAATAATAAATCCAACTCTCTCCCATGAGAAACCCTTATACCCTCAAAAAGGTGTGCTTACCCTAATTAGAGTTTCTTAAATTAGAATTAGGGTTTCTTAAATTAGAATTAGGTTTTCTTAATTAAAATTAGACTAGATAATTAATATTTAATTAAATCAATCAAATATTAATATCTCCCTTAATACATGTTCGAAAGAGCCCAAACGAAAGCCAATTGGAACAATTTTGCTACTCGAAGCTAAGCCAAGCTCCATCAAGACCCTCTATCCATCCCATCAGCCTAGGAAGGTCACATAATAAGCTAATCCTAAACTCTAAAGATGTCAACTAAAAAGGGGACATGACAAACACTTTAATATTTAATGATTTGTGGTAAATTACTGAGAAAGAAACCACACCACCAACTGAGGCCATGAAGTTGATTGAGTACCAAAAATGTGATAAGCATGCACTTGCACTTTTGAAATCATATTATACTAAATAGCTTATCATTGATATTGAAGAATTTAAAATTGATGCATGGAAATCTTGGAAATCATTAAAATATATATATGATAAAAAATCTACGTACAAGAAGATTGACCTTATGCAACTATTAAACAATAAATTAGAAGATAATGAAGATGATTCTGAATATCTTTCTTACATGAAAACATTGAAACAAGAATACTACACAACTAATGGTAAAATTTATGATGATATGTTGATTTACGTCACATTTAATGGTATTAATTTTGCATACACCAATTTTTTTTAAATTTGATAGCTTAGTGATAAGATTAATGGTGCCATATTTGACTCTATTTGTGAGTTATTAACTCAACATGAGAGATAGTTTACAAAGAAGAAGAGTACATCTATTGAAGAGGCTCACTATATAAATAACATGTATCATCATAGAGATCATCATCATGTATAATGATAGTTTCAGAAACACTCTCTAAAACACTCTTCGAGTCATTATTCAAGGAACTCTCCACACCATTCTAAATGGTCTTCACAACATTCACATTGACACTCTCTAGGGTTTTCCAAATGCAAGCATCACCACAAGCACTCATCTCATATTTCTTCTAGTGATTCAAGATATTTTGGATCTCACAGACACAAGAAAGAACCTAGATGTTTCAAATGTGGTGGTATTTGACATATTGCATATGTATGTCCTTCTCAATAGCCCCATTCTCCATGAAAAAATAAATCTGGAGCAAATTATGTGGATCATTTTAGTGATATATTTTCTAGTTACTCTAGTTATTCAAGATATTTTGACACTTCATCTAATTAGGAGATGCCCCTCATTGCTAAGGTCTATGGTCTTGATGGACTTGATAGCATATTTTAAGTGATCAGTGATTTGAGGTGGAGGATTAGTTGGAGGCTAAAAGACTATTCCCTTCTCTATTTAGCTATTCGCTCAAAGTTTGGGTTCATACTTGAATACAAATTTTTGCTTGTGTTCTTGATTTTAGTTTCAATTTTTTATTTCTATATATGATATTCATGACATGGAGTAGGTAGTGTTTGTTTGATTTTATTTCTCTCAATACACAGCTTCTTACCTCTCATCTGATATAGAGAGAAGATATTGCATTTGTTGGTTTTTGATCAGTCATCAGTGATAATATGAGTTGACAAGAGTTACTAGCACATTTAGTGTTGAAAAAAGGTCATCTATATTTATTGGACATTAAAGAGATGTGCCATACATAATACTCAGTTTATCACTTGGATGGGTTCCTATGTGGGTTGATGTAGTTGGATAGGCTTTGATCTGGTTCTACTATATTATAATAAAATGATCATAGGGGATGAGTAGGCATTGATCATGTCGATCATCCTTTTATGCCACAACTTACTAAGTGGGCTTCTGTATAGAGAAACATTAGTTTTTTATCACTACCAAGAGATATAGTACACCATTTACAATTACATTTATGTTTCTTTTGATGAATTCAGAGTCATTGCTCCAGTTCTTTCACCACTCCTTTAGACCAAGGGGAGTTTGTTGGATATTTTATCTAAGGTTTTGTTATGTGTTAGATATGTTATATATGGGGCATGATTTTCTTTATGGGACACCCACTTTGAATTTAGTTGGTATTTAACTTTGTTAGTCATTATTTAGTGTTACTTTATTTGCTTTTTATTTATTGTACAACAACCTGTTGGGTAGTTATCCTCTATAACTTACCTAAATGCCTTTTAAAAGGCATTTATTATACAAAAATAAATATAATTTTTCACATTATAAATATAAGTTTATAATCCATCATCAACCCCACTCTATGGTGGGGTATATAAATCAAGGGTGACCCACTGGGATGTTTTCTTGAGCAGTAAAGCAAAATCTATTAATGGTACTCCAACTCAGATCGTAGGGGCAATTCAGACATCACACTACACTAAGCAAGTGAGGGATGTAGTATTTGTGAAAAGGAAAAGACCTTTTCATAAGAAGCTAATTGACATGGATCTAATTGATGTTAGGCATTTCTAGTGTTAGCCATACTTGGAACCATCTAGATACACATCAAAATTTAGTTTTAAAACAACCCCACTTATTGTGGACATATTGTTGATGTAGGGTGAGTGGCCCAAAGTTTCATGTCATTGTATAATCTCTTGGGAGAAGGGGGGTGTAAAACCCTACTTATTTATTCACTTTTGTTTTTATATTAACACTTAAAATCATCCCAAGAATATGTATATAGATGGAATTCAATGGTACGATGCAACCTTGTTATTTTTAGGACTTTGGATGTTATACATAGTTGTATTTTATTTTTTTATCCTTTACTTGCTTGGTATTATTAAGTCTAAAAATTGTTTGAAAACAAAAACACATCAACCAAACACCTTTTTTATCCACCTTTTTATTTTGAACAAGGAGAATTATGCTAGACAAATCAAAACCTCTTTTTTGCCTTATTCAAACCATCATTTGAAACATTGTGTTTATCTTTGCTAAATAACATTGTTAGGCTACCCATTTGAGTCTAGACCATTTTGGAAGAATATTCAAGTCCTTCATTTTTAATTCAAATTCAGAATCTCACCTTTCTAAGTTATAGGCTAAGGTGTTAATCAATTTCCCATTTCCACTTGGTTTGAGTTAACTTGGGTATGATTTCCGATTTGGGTTGAAGGCCATTATATAAACTCATCATCCTTTTTATCATTTTAGACTTAGGTTATATTATATTCACTCACGTTCTAAGTTCTAGGACCATTTTACTTCCTATTACCATGTGGAGGCATTGTGTTTCCCATTTGGTTCTAGTTTTATACTTAGGATTTCATTTGTGTTTTCACATCTTGAGATTATTAGTTCACATTGTTACCTTCATCATTAGAAAGACCCTCTTATAATTTTCTAGTCACAACTCATCAAAGTTACACCTAGTGTTTACAGTATTGACGTATCTTTGACCTAAGTTTGTTATGCTTCTTGCACTTTAGGTTTCAAAGTTATCATACCTTCTTATAATTGATGATTTCAACCCACAAAATTTGAGTAATTTCATAACCATTTCTTCTAATTGTGTGGTACTATGCCACTTATTTTATTATAGTTTCTTTTTACCTTGTCACTTTTTTAAAGAATTCAAAACACACCTTTTTAATGTTAGAAAAACATTTCAAATCTTGTAAAATGTATAAAATAACCTTTCAAACATGACATCAAGGTATACTCATAATGGGGTCTTTTGTGGCCCTAGTTATGATGAAGATAATTCTTATGATAGATTGAGCTCTTTATTATGTTTGAGGATATTTCCCTCTTTGGACCTAGTATTTAAACACCAAATCGATCCATCCCAATGTTAATATGCCAACCCCATCCTCCCCCTTC
Organism: Torreya grandis; assembly: GCA_037957365.1. Lineage (NCBI taxonomy): Eukaryota > Viridiplantae > Streptophyta > Pinopsida > Cupressales > Taxaceae > Torreya > Torreya grandis. Next base: position 92,054 of record JARHVA010010977.1, read on the forward strand.
ATCTTGCACGAGCAATCAAGCTCTGCATCAATCGAAGGTTACCATTTTATGTTATCCTCCTTTGGCTTGCATGAGTGATCAAGATCTTTAATGCTCAAAGGTTACCATTCTAGGATATCTTCTTTCGGTTTGAAAAAATGCAAGCTCCATAATGCTTGAAGGTTACCATTTTATGCCCTGCTCATTTATCTTATGCTATCGACCAAACTTCATAATGCCCAGTCATTACCATTCTCAGCCCATCATCAGTATTCATTAAACCTATTGTTGAAGAGCATTAGTTAGATGAACCAATTTTTGTGATCCCTTCATTGATAATCTAATTTTTAGAGAGCCCATTATTAAACCATAAACCATTATAGATCCAATGCCAACTATTCCCCTAGTAAATCCATGCTGGTATTCAATCCTTAATAGAGCCAACCATTACCTCTTCAAAAACCATCTTTTGAGGACCAAAATGTGTTCAAAGTTGATATGTTATAGCCAATTATAAATCAAGGACATGATGTTATTGTTGAAACATCTATTTATGATGAGTTAACCTATGATGAATCACCTTTTGATACTTTACCTATTGTCAAGGAGTCTCACTTGGATGAGCCAGTCTTTGTTGAGTCACTTCTTAATGATTATAACCACCTTTAGGTGGATCATTATCTCAACCATTATATTATTTTTATAGAGCCCCATCCCTTTAACAGGCCATTATCTACAAAGTTATCTCTTGACCTTTTTCCACTAATTGAGGAATCTCACTTTGATAAGTTAGTCTCTGTGGAGTCACCCATAAAATGGTTCCCTCTCTTCTAGAGGATTCACCTATACAAGTCAGTCTATGTTGAATCGTTCATAGATGAATATATTTTTACCAAACCCATTATGCCATCATAGTCCATTACTTGTGCGATACCAAATGATCAAAAAAACATTATTATAGAAACATCCACACTAGATGAAGAATCAACATTAAAATTAGGTTATATTCTTGAATTGACATCAGTTTTATCATCAAAATTATAATCAACCTCAATCTCAACATTGGATTCAGTGTCACTTGACTTAGACTCAACTTCAAAATTAGAATACAGTCATGGTTGTTATAACATTGGTTACACTTGTCTTGTAGATCAATTTGAATATATTTATCATCCTTCTATAGTTTTTTAGGATGATTACTTAAGCATTGACATAAGTTATCTTAGTATATTCTATTAGGATTGAGAAACATTTTATCATTCCACTACCACCACCTAACATGGCCATTATATTAACATTCCACCTCCCACAAGCATCAATTGGGACCGATAGAATCATACTTTGTTGAACTACATCCATGGAAACATATCAGGTATAGAATATCATGGGGACCAAGACCACATTCATGAAGAAGAAGAACAATCTCCTAGTGTAACCTTTTCAGAGGCGCTAGGGGACAATCAAATTCAAAACTCAACATCTTCTAGTGAAACCTTTTCAAGGGCACTAGAAGACAATCAAAGTCAAAAATCAATATTTATTAATGAAACCTTATTAAAGGCACTATGGGATAATAAAGATAATTTTATTGGTGAAAACCTCTTTGAGGTGAAATTTACTAGGCACAATAGTTCTTCATTGACTGAAAATCTACAACATAATCAGATTCCAAAAACTCTTAGGAATACACAATAGAAAAAATTGGTGGTCCTATCAAGAGGATATTCATAAGTATTCAAACATGCCAAAACTAAAATTATGTCAAATCCAAAATCAACATCATTGTGTTTGAATAAAAATCCTAATCTTCATTTGTTACCCAACCATTATCCATTTCATTATCATCCACATTTTCATTTCTAACTTATACCATTTATAATATGCCTAACATTATTTACCATCCCTAGTTGCACTTATCTTTACAAAGACTACGTGATGTCTTGTCTCGATGTTTGAAGGAAACTAAATCAATGATCAACAAATATCACAACAACATTATTAAATTCCAAATCTGTAATAGGTTCTTGATAGAGCAACTATTCCAAAAGGGTGTGAGCTAGAAATTTTTATAATTGAGTATTTTGGTTGTCTCATATGTTGGCTAAGATGTGCATCTTCACATCAAGAGTAGAAAAATGATTTACCATTATGTCTCATTTTGTGTCCAATTTTTATATCAACCCATTTAAACTAAATTGACTTGAGGTCCTTCAGGACTATGTAGGAAGTACTCAAATTCTAATGGGTTTAGCTCGATCATCTCATCCATGATCTCACCATTTTGTGAGCAATTGTTAAGTTTGACTGATTTCACTCTTTTTCAATCAAACTAAGCCTACGCTCTCACCATTTTTCATGCAATCTTCACTTAGGGGTAACCCTTTTAACATTATAGCTAAGTGTCATTTTATAATTTTATTTATGCCACACCTTATACCATTTTATTATATCATGTCTTTACTAATGACCAAGATCTATTTTTAGCCATCCTACCTAACCATTTTTTATCTTGGTTCCTTTGGTTCTTCCCACACTTTCCATGAGGGGATTTTGATCTAGTCTTAGTAGTTTTATAATTTTGTGTTTAAATGGTGGTCTATGGAAGTAGTGTCATAGTTTATCTGACATGTTATCTTTCATTTATGTTTGACTCATAGCATTGATTATAACCACTTATGGGAAATTAGTGTTGTACCTTATGTTAATGATTATAAATGCCTATGGGAAAATCAGTATCCATCTTATGTTACTAATTATAACTACATATGGGCAAATTAATTACACATATTTATGCCATTATTTTTTATTTATAACCACATGGTCAAATTAGGAATAATGCCTATTTATCATGCATTGCTACATCACCTTTCCATTATTATTATCATGTGCCTTACTATTTTCCTTTATTTACAAACTTTTTATGACCTAGTCAGTTTTTCACCACCTTTTGTGTGGGTAGAATTACTATGACTTGAGGTCCTAATGGGATTATGTAGGCCATGATAAATTCATGTTAAGGCTAGTTCAATCCATCTTTGATATACACTCTCACCATTTTATAATACCATTTCCTTATTTCCTATACAACATCAATCATGTTTTCTTATCATCACTTTTATTCTATCTAATTTCCCAAGAGAAATACATTTGGCCTTAACTTCATGTTGGATCTTGCATCCATGAAGCTATTTAGGTAGTGTTCACTTGTCTTTTACATATGGAATCATCTCGACCATCCCTTACTTTTATTTTTTTTACCCCATTTTGTTTTATGCTATTTCCATATCACTTGGGGTAAATTTTGTCTCTTTTTTATTGTTTTATTCTATTGTCTCATTATTTTCCTAGATTAGGGATCACCCTGTCACAAAGAGAAATGCCTCTATTACACATACATGAACCTTTTACCTTTTTCAGTTTGTACTAACATTTGTGACTAACTCGTATTTGCATGTGTTTATTTGATTTTTATTGTTGTTTTGTTTTGCTTTCTTGTTTATTTATTTATTTTGTTAAGATTTTTGTTCATTTTTAGTCTTTTGTTATTCTTCATGTTTTGTTATTTTGATCTTTTATGTTACTATTTTGTTTGGTTATTTTGTTTTGTTTTTCCAAGTACATCTTGTTCATACACATGGATCGTGATTATTCATATCTTGTTTTTATGTTGTTTATTAAGTTGTTCTTGATTTGCTTTTATACATTATTATTCTTACTTAAACCCTGATTGTTCATATCTTGATTGTAAGTTTGGGTATATTTATGTGTTGTTTTTATGTTTGTTTTTGTTTAAATGTAAATAGTTATAACTTTGGCATTGGTAATTTTTATCATTATCCTTAGTTATAAGTATTCACATTTGAACCAGCTCATCACAATTGAAATATGATGTCCTTATAGGTTGTTTATGCTTATAATGCATAATTTTGCTTTTGCTAAAGTTAGAACCAAGTGATTTGGATTCCAAGTCCAAATGTCAATGAGGCTCTAAAGATCAGCTCTCAATGCATCATACCTAACATGAGACTCTATGCATGGCATGCATCTCTTGGCATATGCTATGAGTTTAATTCAACATTGGTCCATATTTCTTCTATTCTTCATTCCTCATTCCATTTTTCCTCACTTCTAGGTGAAATACATTGGATTGAGGTCCATTTGGACTATGTAGGTGGTGTTTGGATACATTATATATCTTAGGTCAGCCCATCCACCCTCATTATTCTTTCATCTCTTTCATCACTTTGGGCATCCTTGTATACCTAGTTTTTTGTGGCTTCTTTAGTCATTAAACCATTGTATCTACATTTAAACTCAATCATATTTAATCTATGCATTAGGTTATATTATAAAGATATGATTACTAGTTTACCCTCTTATGGCACAACATTTAGACCAATCATCAATCAAATCAACTCTACTAGGGAAAAAATTGTTATCAGTGATCAAAATTCAGCCCTATTGGGGCACAATCAATTTATCAACTGATCAAATCCACTCTACTAAGGAACATTATTATTTCCCTTATCTAGATCAATGCTCTCATTTTTCTTCTAATTCCAAGCTTTGTGAATTTTTCCCTCATTCTAGAAATTTTAAAATTATGCAACTTGTCTGAAGATCAATCATTCCCTAAGCGCATGGCTTTCACCCTATTTTAGGTGTGTCAAAGTGTGTCACTTATATTTTGGGATTGCATCCTTCCCACTTCCCCTTGCCTTAGAGTCCATTATATTCTAAATTATTTTTATCATTGAGAAGCAATGCATGCAATCATTAACTCATCTGAATTTAATCTCATCCATGGGTTAATTTCGCTATTTCTCTATCTTTTGAGAGTGCATCCCTCTTTTTCATCCTCATATGTCGTCTTGAGGGAGCATAATAGGTCATTTCCTTCTAGCTTATTGTTTAGAACTCTTTTCTTTGAAAATATTTTGCTTCGACCAATGTCTCACCACTCTTTCTCAAACACGGTAAAAATGTAGACATCTAATTCCTATCACCATTGTGTTAAAATTATCAATCTTACTCAAAATTTTGCAACTATGCACAATCTAGGCCAAAATCACTAAAACATGCTAAATGGTCCAATATTATCATATATAATTTTTTATTTAGGATAATGTATCTCTCAATGGGGTAATGCATTTTATGTGATTACTAAATTTTATCAAATCATTTTAAGTCAAAATGCCAAAAATGTAATTTGATGCTCTAAACCACTAAATTCTTCTAATTTAGAAGCACATAACATGTGCATGTGTTATTTCACATCCATAATGCTCTAAATGGGGTATCAGTCTAATACAACTAACACCTTCTTCTAATTATACTCTAGTCAAATTATGACCCAGTAACTTGACATTTTGACTAGTTCACTTAAGTGATCAACCAATTTCCAAAGAATTGCATAAAAATTAATTAATCTCACTTAAGCAAACTAATTCAGATTATGAGCTTAAGTGGAAAATACATGGAACATATTAAATATATATTAATTATAAATTCATTTCTAATATCTACATCATCTTGTGACATCATCAGTGGGGTGGTATCCATAAGTCATAAATGGAACAAATATCTAGTTTAAGCCCTCATATGCGTCATTAATGCCCCTCTATTCTAAATATTAATTAAGGTATTTATGGATTAAGAATCCAAAATTAAATTGATTCTTAGTCACACATCTTGATCTCAAGATGGACAATCATGGTTGATTCTGATCAATTCTAAAAATCTATAAATACAAGGGTCCTCACTCATCATTATAAGCTTCTTTGGTGTAAACTTATTATGCAAAAATATCCTTACAAGCTATTTTTATGTAGTGTTATTATGTTTAATTTTCATTAGGATAGCTTGATTATTGGCATACATTTGATCAATTTCATGATCCTAGTTCATTGATGCATTAAGAGATGATGGAGGAACAAGACACTCATCATTGATAAAGACTTAGAGCAACAAATCAGAGGAAAATCATGTTTTTGAGCTACATTTAGAGGATGGATGCTCTTGGGAAGGGTTGTTGTTGTATTCCTTATTTTAATAGCTCTTAGTTTTCATTTACAAAACCCCATGAGGGAGTTAGCTTTATGATTTATGTTATTTATGATTATTTTTAGTTTTCATTATTAATGCATGATCTAACTCACTTTGGATTCATAATCTAAATGAATAAGATTATCATCCTCTATAACCTCCTCAGGAATCCCCTAAATTGGATCTTCAAAGAATGAATCCTTGATAGGAGGTTATTCATTGAAAGAAAAAAAAGTTGGCATGTAAGAATATAAAGAGTCATGAGATGTGAAATGCTCATCAAATTGTATTGTGTTCAAAAATGAACATCATGTGTATTAGGATATAAAAGATGATAATCTATCATATCTTTGGTATAAACACCCAAGAAAGTCTCCCAAAGACTCAAATGAATGATACATCAGGATTGGATCTACACCAAGCCTCTTACAGAGTCATATGCTTAAGTTTTCGATGTGGTATATAGTCCTGAATGTAATTTACATTATTAACTACCTCTACCTAATAGATATGAGGTAAATCTCATGAATGCATCATGCAGTTATCCGTCTACTTCAAAGTTTGATTCTTCCTTTCTAGTAAGCCATTCTACTATAGAGTATGTGTAACTTAATGTTGGTGAATAATATAAAGGGTTGCTAAAAAATTAGTGAACTCTCAATTGAAGTACTCCTCCCCCATTATATGTACAAAAATTCTTGATGTAAATTTATGATTTTTTCTCAACCAAAGCCTTAAATACTTTGAAGTGAGTAAGTACATCACTCTTGTACTCAAGAAAATAAAATTAAGTATGCCTCAAGAAATTATCAATGAAGGTAAGTGCATACTTATCTCCATTTAAAGAATGAATATGAAAGACCATCAAATCAATATACACAATATCAAGTGGTGAAGAAGATCTTGTGGACATACCCTTAGGAAATGGGTCCTGGTGTTATTTCCCTAATGCACAACCTGGGCAAATTCCATAAAGATATGAAACTTTAGGAAGACCCTATAGCATACTATGAGTGCTCAACTCCTTAAAATATTTATAGTTGAGGTTTCCAAATCTCTCATGCCAAATCTAACTCTCAGAATCTACATGAGAAACTAAACACATCCCTAAAGGAGGAGTATCATTAAAACCCTCAAAATAGTAAAAGCAATAACTGTGATCAATAACACCCTATAAAAGAAAGTGTGTGTGACTCTAATAAATATCAAACTTTAGCACCCTATCACTATCTTGCCCTAACCAGAGACTATGGGATGATGGCTGCGAAGTCAGAGAGGCGTCAGACGACCCAGGAGAGGATGGGATGAAAGGCAGGATGTCTAAGGAGGCGATGCACCAGGGGACGGAGGCGTTTTACTCCAGCGACCGGCCCAAGGGGACCAAGGTTAATGGCTGCTTCCCACGCAGCCAGGAGTGCCCTGTTTTGGTGGACCCTCAGGACTCAGTAAGGGAAGAAGTAGATTACCTGTCTACCCATGCCCTGATCTGTAAGTTTATGGGGATTAGGATATCCCAGATTGCCTTAGAAGCATGGATGAGGCGTACTTGGCAGATAGAAGGAGAGATAGATGTAATGCTAGCTGCAAATGGCTATTTCATGGTCAATTTTTCCTCAGCTTCTGACAGGAACAGAATTTTTGAAGGGGGACCTTATTTTTATGACCGTATTGGCCTGTTTATTAAACCATGGCACTCAGGCTTCAATTCAGCAGAGGAATTGCCTGACCAAGTCCCTGTCTGGGTCCACCTCCCAAGACTCCCCCTAGAATTTTGGAGAGAAGACATCCTTAGGCAGATAGCTGCTTTACTGGGAACACCCATTGCTATTGCACATCAGTCTTTAGACAAGAAGCTCATCTCCTATGCCAGAATTTGCGTGGAAATCAACCTCAGCAATCCTCTCCTGGAATCGCTGGAAATTTGTATGGGGACCTCATCTTGGATACAGTAGATAGACTATGAGTCTATCCCGTTCCATTGCAGAATTTGCCATGTCTATGGCCATCTACACCGTCAATGTCCTCAGGGATTGAAATTCAGAGGGCCTGTCTCAGCTGCAGGGAAGGAGCCAGACCATTTGGCTCACTTGGGAGCATCAGCTGGCCCTTCTATGAATCCTGTTGCTAGGCAAGCTCAGCAAAATCTTGCTTTGGCAAATTTGGGAGCAAATGAAAGGAAGGACCTTGACAAGGAAGGCTTTGTCCAAGTGCACCGCTGAGGCAAAGGTCGTGGGCAAAAGCGCAGGAACCAAGACCAGGCCATTGAATTGAGCTTTAACCATTTTGAAGCATTGGACAACATGGCCATAGAAGAGGGCGTTTCACCTGATGAGATGGGTGATCCCCCTGGGGGAGGGGAGAAAATTTCTGTTCTTAATGAGCCCTAGGTTATGGTCTGTCAACCAAGCCAGGAGACTGGCTATGCGCAAGAGGACAGGAATCTGGAGATGGTGGTAGCTCAGCAAGTTAATGAAGGTAGCTGGGCTGAGATGGTGAAGGATTCAGAGGCTCCCAAAAAAGATAAGGGGGTCTCGGAAGCATTAGGCCTACAACAAAGACCTTTCAAGAAAGCATCTTTCTCCTCGCAAGTTCGATCGGGGCGTAAGAAGGATCAGGAAAAATTAAAACTTACAGGGGATCTGTTGGTTGAATCTGGTGTGGTCAGGACCTTGGATCAGCTCTTCACCCCATCCCCCCAATGATTTTGCTCTCTTGGAATGTAAGGGGGCTGCATAGTTTCCCCCGGCAAAAAGCTATGCAGAAGTTGATTGTGGAACATGCTCCGGATATCCTCTGTATCCAGGAGACTAAGTTGTCTGTTGAAGCTATGATTGATTGTCAGCACAAATTTTGGAATGCGGGACAATGTCAGTGTGTGGGGGCGATTGGTACTGCGGGGGGCTTAGCAATATGTTGGGACCCTGGTAAGGTTACCCCACTACATTGGATGGTAGATATCTCAGCTTTATCCATGATGGCAGCTGCTCCAGAAACTGGAGAACGTATCCTTGTTACTAATGTTTATGCAAGCAGGGATTATCACGGGCACCTCAGGCTTTGGAATCACCTGTGCTATGTTCGAAGCTGCTTCCCCTACTTGCCATGGATTTTGAATGGAGATTTTAATGCTGTCCTTAGTCTTGAGGAGAAAAGGGGTGGATTAAATCGGCTGGATCCCTCGTCTGACCTACTGAGACACAACATAGAGCGGCTTCGCCTGGCTGATGTGAAGCCCATTAATAGTCTTTTTACCTGGAGCAATCGGAGAATAGGTATGGATGCTATTTCAGAGTGCTTAGATAGATTCTTAGTTTCTTGCTTTTGGTTATCTAGTGCTTTTTCTTTGGCCTCTGAGATTCTTCCTTGGAATGGGTCGGATCACTGGCCCATCAAGCTCACAACCAGAATCATTGACCGGCCCAAGAAACCACCTTTTAAATTCCAGCTTATGTGGCTGCGTGACTCTTCGTTGCGCCCCTTGGTTACCCACTGGTGGAAGCAGGGAGGTCCAGATTATGGTACAATAATGTTTTGTCTCGCTAAGAAGCTCCAGTTTGTTAAAAGAAAGCTCCAGGTGTGGAACAGGAACAATTTTGGCAACCTTTATGCTATGAAGAAAAAAGCTCAAGATAAGTTGGACAACACTACCAGGCAGATTCATGACTTTGGTTTGACTGAAGATCTTCGGAAGTCTGAATTTTTGGCTTTGAGTGAGCTTCAGGAGTGGGAACTCTGGGAAGAAATCTTTTGGAAGCAGAAAGCCCAGATCGACTGGCTTCAGGAAGGGGATTGAAATACAGCCTTCTTTCACAAGTCAGTTCAGGGGAGGCGCAACAAAAACTACATTGCTGCTCTGGAACTTCCAGATGGTACTCGTGCTACTTCCTCTTCGGCTATTTCTGAGGAGGCCGTTCGATTCTTCTCTGAGCTTTTGACTGATAATGCGCCCTTTACTGAGAGAGAAGAGAATCAGATTTTGTCTTGTATCCCTTCTGTCATCATGCAAGATATGAATGCTGGACTTTTGAAACCTGTTGGTAAGGATGAAGTTGAGAAAATTGTTTTTTCCATGCATAGGGGTAAAGCGCCAAGCCCGGATGGTTTCCCGACAGAATTCTTTCAAGAATTCTGGGATATCATCAGTCTGGATCTGCTAGAAGTGATACAGGAATCCTTTCGTAACAAAGAGATGCTTAGAGCGCTCAACACTACCTTTCTTGTGCTAATCCCAAAGCAGGAGCAGGCGACTTCTTTGGATCAGTTCAGACCCATTGCTCTCTGCAACACGGTGTACAAATTTATCACCAAGTTGTTAGCGGAAAGACTTAAGGCTTACCTTCCTATGATCATTTCTGAGGAGCAGGGGGGATTTGTGGCAGGAAATCAGATTTTGGATGGTGTTGTGATCGCCTCGGAAGCAATCCATTCCATGAGCAAATCACAGGAAAAAGCTATGTTTATCAAGCTGGATTTAGCTAAGGCATATGACAGGGTTGATTGGAACCTCCTGCAGAAAATCCTCTTGGCTTTTGGCTTCAGTCAGGATTGGATTAGATGGATTTTAAGCTGTATTACTACGCCTTCATATTTTGTTCTCATTAATGGGACGCCTTCTAGGCTGTTCGGTGCCTCTAGGGGGCTTCGCCAGGGGGATCCAGTCTCCCCATACTTGTTTATTATCTTGGCTGAGGGATTGGGGCATCTGATAAAATCATGAGCAGCTCAGAACCAGATCTGTGGATGGAAGTGGGGGCACAGAATTCCCAATTTGACCCACCTCCAATTTGTGGATGACACTATTCTGATTGGGAAAGCCCGTATGAGGGAAGCGCAGGCCTTCCATCATACCTTGGACACATATTTATTGGCTTCTGGTCAGAAAATAAATGAACACAAATCTTCCATTTATTTTTTCAATACCCTGGTGCCTATTCAACATAGAATTGCTGTTGTTCTCAGATTTCAGATACAGGCTCTTCCAGTGACGTATTTGGGAGTTCCCATTGTGGTTGGGAGGCAACCCAGGTTGTTTTGGTAGAATGTTCTGGATAAGTTAAAGTAGAGAGTGAATCATTGGACACACAGGTGGTTGACTACCGCTTGGCGGGTGACTCTTCTGCAATTTGTAATTCAAGCTCTGCCAATTTATCGTAGCATGGTTCAGGCTGCCCTGATGTATTTTCTTCATGAGTATGATGCCCTGTCTCGGCAATTTCTTTGGAGTGGCAACTTGCGGTAGTTGAAATGGAGTCTAGTTAATTGGGCCACTGTTTGTAGATCCAAGAAGGAGGGAGGGCTTGGACTCCACTCTGCTATCCTGGCTAGACAAGCTCTTGCGGCAAAGTTATATTGGCGCTGGTGCACCAATCAATCGCAGCTGTGGGCCCAGATCTTGTCGGCGAAATATTTCCCTGGGGCTATCACGACGGAGATTCCTAGATTCTCCTTGGATGGTAGAGGATCGATGGTGTGGGACACTCTCAAGGTGGGGGTGCAATTAATTCAGTCTAGGCTATTTTGGATTTGCAATAATGGAGCTGATACGCTTTTCTAGGAGGACTCCTAGAATGGGGTGCCACCCCTCCTCTCCTCTCATCCCCATTTGCAGGACCTGTGTGATGCTTTCCAGATTGCTGGCTGGAATACCGTGGATCACTATAAAGAATCTTTTAGTATTGGGAGATCAGTTGCCTATAAATGGAAGCATATGTTGGACTGGCCTCCGAGAGGCACAGAGGCTAATAGAAGGGAATTATCTCAGCTCTTGGATGGTAGAAGTTGTAGCTCCTTGCGTGAGTCTGATGAACTGGCGTGGGGAGGTGCCTCCACGGGACAGTATTCTGTCTCATCTGGATATTTGGAGCTGGCAAAGGACTATTTTGGTGTGGCTGAGTTTCTCTGGGGCAAAAGAATTTGGAATTCGGCCTGTTGGCCGAAATGCAATTTTTTTGCCTGGACCCTCACCTATAATAGATGCCTGACTTGGGACAACCTCTGTAAAAGAGGCTTCCAAGGTCCGTCAAAGTGTATTTTGTGTGGTGCTAATGTTGAGACGACTGAGCATCTTTTCTTCCAGTGTCCTGTTGCCAGAGAGCTGTGGCATAAGTGGTGGGAAATCTGGGAGTGCCCTTGCTAGCATGTGACTTCCTTGGCTGATTTCTGGAGTCACCTGGAGTGACCTCCCAGTAGGGCGCCTCCCTTGCAACAGGCTTGGTCTGTTGGTCCTGTGTTTATATTGTGGAACCTCTGGATTGAGAGGAACCGTAGAACTTTCCAAGAGCGCTCTAAGAGTCCTCGGGAGCTGTGGCTGAGGATCACCATAGCACTTCAAGAAACCATACATAGCAGTATGTGTGGGGAGGCAGACCTGGGACCGTGGGACGCCAAAGTGTGGGCGCGTCTATCCCCTGTTCCGTCATCCAACGGCATCCTTTGGCATTACATGCGCCACGCGACCTCTGGCTTTACTTGCGCCACCAGGCAAAGGGCGCAACCTGTTAGCCGAGTTGGAAAGTGGACGCCACCAGTGGAGGGGCTTATCAAAGTCAATGTGGATGGTTCTTCGAGAGGCAATCCTGGAATTACTGGAATTGGTGGTACTGGCAGAAACAATTCGGGATCTCCATGCTTTCTGTTTTTGGTCCATAAAGGTCAGTTTATGAATAACTTAATGGAGGCGTTGGCCATCCTGGAGGCCTTACAAATTTGCTGCCGGAAGGGGTGGCTCAGTGTTGTTTGCGAATCGGATTCGCAAGTCGTGGTTAACCTGTTGAGGAACTTGCACCTTGACGCTGTGGATTGGCAATTGGCTGCCATTGTTAAGTAGATTCGTCAGATTTGTCTGGTGTTCGATGTGATCTCCTTCAGGCATATCCCCAGGGAGTGGAATGGGGTGGCCGACCGTCTGGCGAAATGGGCCATAGAGCATGGGCCGGATTGGGCTATTTTTGATCAGGAGAGGCTGCCCGCTGGGCTTGCCCCCATCCTATCGCAACTTCTTGATCAGGACATGATAATGTAATCTTCCCGGTTTTGGGTTTCTCTTAATAAATTTTTACCCCTTCTTAGTTGCACTATCTTTCCCTAACCAAATTGTAAATATGATACACTTAAAGTAGATTGGTGGTGATTTATATAATATATAATTCATCACTAATACAACCACCATCTATTTGTATGTCACCCTTCCCCTTAATATAAATGAAAAAAGAATATGAAACCTCAATTTTGGAAGTATAAATCAAACTAATAGATACAAATGACTCCTTGGTAGAAGTCAAATGGTGTGAAGCACTAGAATCTAGAACCCAATTATCTAAAAGAGGTAATTGTGATCTCCTAACAACATTAAGTGCTTTCCTATGCTCATGAGATGAAAAAGGAGAGGAGTTATATATATATATATATATATATATATATATATATATATATATATATATTTATAACAACATCATTTAAGGCTTGCATTCTTTTTAAACACATAAAATCTTCATGGTTAGTCCCTTCACAATAGGACCAAGATAGATTTAACTTATTCTTGGATTTGGAAGATGGTTTAGGTTTAGATGTAGTTGTGTTCGGATTAGGTGAATTTTGAGGTGGATGAGGAGTTTTATTCTTCTTACCATTATATTTTCCCTTAGTCTTAGGATGTGAGGCCACTAATGCTTTTTGAGACTTGGAAGACTCAAGGTGAGACAATTTGGATTCCTCCTTAGAAAGTATCTCACAAAAAAACTCTAGATCTAGCATTTTAAATGAGGCACCTAAGGCATCCATACTAGAGAAAAAGGTAGAATCAAATATTTGGAATGGATCACTCAACTTAGACAAGATTAATTATACACACTCTTCATCCTTTTTATCTCATCCTCTCCCCTTCAACTATGTCAATAAATTCTTAAACTTTGTGAGGTAGTCTACAATGGAATTAAAGTCATCTAGATTTAGTGAAGTAATCTCCACTTCAAGTTGCATCTCTCTCAAGTGGCCTGATTTCCCAAACAAACATTTTATCTTAGTCCACATTTTTAATGGATAATCACACTTATCAAAATTAAACAAAAGACTATCACTCACATATCCCCCAATCAAGCTCATACACTCTTTAAACTTACATTGATTCTAAATTTTTTCAAATTCATGTGTGAACTATGGTTATGTTTCATTCATTAGTGACCATAATCCTTTCCACTTTATCATTTTTTATATTTGAGTTTTCCATGTGTGGTAATTATGTGTATTAAAAGGTTCACAATGGTCAAAAATATAAGTAGAAGCCATGATAACTAATCACCAAGAGTAGAAAGAATGCAAAAGGTACAAAAAAAGGGCACCGAGATTGTAGAGTAGGAATCCAAATCAGGTTAGTCCATGCATTAGTAGTGAAAACTCAATATAAAATAAACGACATAAAATACTAATCCAACTCCTTCATTTGTTTTTCAAATTAATTATAAGAGATATTGAAAGAAGGAATACAACTATCAAACCTTCCCAAGAACATCCCTCCTCTAAGAATGGCTCAAAAACATGATTTTCCCTTGATTTGGTGCTCCAAGTCTTTGTCAATGATAAGTGGATTATTTATCCATCATTTTTCAATGCACCAATGAGTTAGGCTCATGAATTTAATCAATGTATTCTAATATTTTAATTTATTCTATCATAAATTTAGCATAATAACATTACACAAAAATAACTTAAAGGAATAAC